>JAFFST010046234.1:65792-83054 GCA_022414735.1 Noturus placidus | reverse complement strand
AAGACCCCCCTCTCTCTCTCTCTCTCTCTTTCTCCTCTCATCTCTCTCTCTCTCTCGTGCTCTCTCTCTCCCCATCTCTCTCCCCCATCTCTCTCACTCTCCCCCATCTCTCTCTCTCTCTCTCTCTCCCCATCTCTCTCCCCCTCTCTCTCTCTCTCCCCATCTCTCTCTCCCCATCTTTCTCTCTCTCTCTCTCTCTCTCTCTCAGCAGTTACATTCAAATGCTTCATTAGGCACCATTCGCTCTACCTTACTTAACTCTGGTGAGCCAAAACAAGCTATTTACATTTCTCTAATGGACCATTTTTAATTTCAAAATTAAATTCATGTCAGTCCTTTTAGTCCAATCCTATGAATTCCTCGCATCTCACCGCTCTGTCTTTCTCGCCGGCCGTGCTTAAATAGCGTCTGTACTAAGTGAGGGAACTCCAGGGTGACCTCGATCGCCACAGAACCACTCAGAACAACTCTTAATAAGTGCAAAACATTTCAAATGGCACTACCGAGTGTTTTATTCTTGCCGCTGCTCTACAAGCGTGTGCATGTGCACTTGAAAATACTATTTGACCTTCCTCTAAAGGAAACAAAAGTTTCTCAGATTTGAGAACCAGCGTGTTAAAATGAAACATTCAAGAAGGTCGACTTCTTTAGAGAGGCCTCAGCTTCTCTTATTGTAAACAAGTTTGATTGTTTTTTTTATTTTGTTTTATTATTATTTGAAGGCGGATATGAAAAATATTCTCTGACTTGAAATGCTCTACGGAGTCTGCAATATGTTTGGATTGATTATGATTAGTGTAAGTGGTCCTGAATGAGAATAGATCAACTGAGCAACCTTGAGCAAGGTTGATACGATGACTCATTGGACAATCCGCCTTTAGTTTTTTCCGTAGTAAAAATATCGCACACATGCGTCTTTCTCTTCGACGGCGTCAAAGACTATTGATCTAATTTTAACATCGATATGACGGGGCTATCTGTCGGCCCTGACATAATACCGATATGATCGTGCTGTATTGCCCAAGATAAATTCAGGCTAACTTCTTTTTCATCGACATTAACTGATAGAGTAATGTCTATGTGATTGTGTGCCCAGAGATGGACTGGCACTCTGTCCAGGGTGTACCCCACCTTGTGCCCGATGCTCCCAGGAATAGGCTCCAGGTTCCCCTTGACCCTGAAAAGGATTAAGCAGTGATCCTATACACGTCCGGCTCCACCCTATGGTGCGTCGGAGGTTTCCTCCGGGTACTCCGGTTTCCTCCCCCAGTCCAAACACATGCATGGTAGGCTGAGTGGCGTGTCTAAAGTGTCCGTAGGGTATGAATGGGTGTGTGATCATGCCCTGCGATGGACTGGCACTCTGTCCTGGGTGTACCCCGCCTTGTGCCCGATGCTTCCTGGGATAGACTCCAGGTTCCCCGCGATCCTGATAAAGGAGTTAGCGGTAGAGGATGGATGGATGGATGGATGGATGGATAATATAACCTTCATTTATCGCTGGTTATTGATTATTATCCTAGAACAGTGCACTCGCAATGTTTTATTACTTCACACTGAGTTCATCTAGTGTATATAAACTGTGTAAAACTTTAACCCTGTTAAAACTTTGTGAACCTTGATAGCCATTACAAGATCAGCTGGTGGGACGTCTTCTCTCTAGTTTAAAATTCTAATCAACATTAATTATTCAATAAATTGAGCCATTAGGTCGCCTGATTCTAGCTCCGTACCAGCAAATGAAACATTAAGGCAAAAGTCCAG
This sequence comes from Noturus placidus, assembly GCA_022414735.1. NCBI lineage: Eukaryota > Metazoa > Chordata > Actinopteri > Siluriformes > Ictaluridae > Noturus > Noturus placidus. Next base: position 81,290 of record JAFFST010046234.1, on the reverse strand, counting down.
GGTCCTGATGCTTACCTGATGCTTTAATCCGTGTCTATGGGTTTCCCTTGTTATCATATGATCAGGTTTTCAGGTTAACCTGTTGCTTAATATTTATTAGAAGATTCCATATGAACGGCCCACACTTGTGGAAGTCTTGCTAGCATGACTTCACGAATAGCGTGGATCCTCATCGACGTTTCTTTTCCAAGTAATTTCCCAACACATCCGAGGAAAAACGTTCTTTCCTCAGGTCTTGTCTCATTTCCGCTGTCGTTCTGCCTTTCTAGTCTTCCACAGACTTAACTTTTCTGTGCTAGATAGTTAAATAGTCGACCTTTCTCATTAACTAGGTTATGCTTGGAATATGTTTTTTTTTTTTTTTCTTCCCCAGTTGCCCAGCAACAGAGTTTTCACCACTTTAACCACTTAAACAGCGAGCATATCACTTCGCCATCGATTCTGACTGTGTCTCTCTGATTAACTCTAATGAAGAAACTTTGCACTTCCATCCAAGCTCGCTCTGTTTATCCCTCTCCGCGAGTCTCCTGCTGTGCTACAGATGAGCTTACATATGCGCAAACATTTGTATGCATTTAACCATCCCCTGGGATCAATTGATGGTGTTGTATGTCTATTTATTTATTCAACCCTTCTCTATAGTCGCCGACTCTATTAACTACAGGCCATTTTGTCATTATTATGCTATTTTTCTCTTGACCTTTCAGCCATAAATGAGTTTTATTTCTTTTTTGCAGGAAGGCAATGTTGTGGTTTTCTTTTTCTTCTTCTTACAGTAAGTTACAACTTCCAGCAAAAAAAAAAAAAAACCCAAAATATTTAAAAGATCATTTCAAATAGTAGAAAAGTTAGAGAGAGAGAGAGAGAAAGAAAGAGAGAGAGAGAAAGAAAGAGAGAGAGAGAGAGAGAGAGAGAGAGGAATAATAAATGATATGATGTGTTGGCGAGAATGTAAAAAGCGGATATGTGCTTGAATCGTGCTTGTTATAGTCACTGAGCAGCGGGCTTGTTTATTTCATTATTAAGTTAAATGTTATTGCTATTTTTCTAGTCTATTCTCAGAGAGCCAGTACATAAAAACATGTATTTACAAACAGAAATGAAATTGAAAGGGGGAAAAAAAACAGCATAAAGATATACACAGAGGGAGTGTGTGTGTGTGTGTGTGTGTGTGTGTGTGTGTGTGTGAGGGGCGAGTTAGAAAAGAAAAGAGATAGCACGATTGCAGAATGATAAGAAGTACCAGTGAGGTATCTCGCAGGCCTCAGGCACTTGACGTATGTGTCAGCTCCCATGGCAGGAGGCTAGCGAGGATCTTGACAGGATCTGTCTTCAGGGGAACATCCACCTCCGCTCTGACGCTCCTGCTTGACCTTCATGCCCTGCTGCATGGCCCTGGCACCTGGACAAACCTGGCTCTCGCGCTTCCTGTCTGGGGGAACGTCGGCTCGATGCTGGAGGCTGGAAGTGACAAGACGGGAAAACCTCAGATCCCTGCGGAGGTGCCAGAATGCAAAGGTGAAGTCCTGACCTTGAGTCGTCGAAGAACTTTACTGATTGACCCTCATGTTCTGGTTACTCCTTAGCAATGAATTCCCTATTGACCAAAGCTATCGTTATTTTGTTTTGTCTTTTTTTTCATATTCAAGAGCCATTTATTAACCACAAAAAGAGCTTGTCAAGCTGACGCATCTCAGAACTCTTTAAAAAAAAAAAAAATAGACCGAGAGAAAGGAATCCGAGGCTACAATGCATATGCACAGGTACGTTTATAAATCCGCCGGATGCTTTTACTTATTCCGAGTGACTCATAAGTGAGGGAGGGGAAAAAAAAAACCCCAACAATTCAATCTTACAAGTCAACAGCGCTGCATAAGTGGTTTCCATCAATAGACCAGGTTCAATATGATTGTTGTAGAAAGACCAAAGAGACATAATTAAACACAATCGTATAAGTGCGAGTACTTAGGAGCGCTTCAAACACTAGTCACAAAGCAGGCTGTCAAATATAAACACTAGAATATACAAGACCTATAAATTCCGTGTGTGTGGAGTAAAACACAATGAGGTGTGCTGTTAAAGAAGATAAGACCTGCTAAGATGTTGTCTGTTAAGGCTGGCTATTAACTGTTAATATATACAAGTACACGGAGTGTGTAAAGAATAAAAAGGCTTGCTGTTTTAGGAAAATAAGAATCACTTTGGAGCTGTTACAAATGTGACTTGACCTTGTGGATGAGAAAGGTCAAAGCAGACTGGATCAAGCTGACCAGAAGGCAACGGTCACTCTTGACAACCGTGGTGAGAAGAAAAGCATCTCAGAATGGAAAAGCTTGTGGGGGATGGGCTACAAGACAAACATCATGTTCCAGTCCTATGAACCAAGAAAGGAATCTGATGGATACTGGTGTGCGTACATGTGTCTCATAGGCTAATAATCATGGCCAATGATTAAACGCCTGATTCCTTGAGTTCCTGCAGAGCTCTGAGCCAAGCTGTAACAGCACACACACGGCAAGCGTTAAGACATGTATAATTACACAGAAGCCTTCAATAAGTTCATAATTATGCAAAGCAAGCCAAATCTGTTGCTTTATGTTTTCTGTTTTGCAAATGGCGCTGAAGACGCCTTTATGTGCCACTCGCGGTTTTTTTTTTTTTTTTTTGCCGCGACACCTGTTTAGTGTAATTAAAACAAACGCTGACATGCGGCAATCAGCATAATCACGGTTTCTTTCATACCTTTTCCCCGAAAGACGTCGTATCTTCACGTAGACTATTTCCTAAATGTATGTTTGAGCTTGAAATACAGCTCTTCGGGTCCCGGAGTGTCACTCTGAGTGGCAAAGCTAGAAGAGTTAGAAGCAGTGAGAGAGGAGAGGAACTTCTCAAATTTACTATTCTGCTCTTATTCTTGTTTTAATTAGCACTCGAATTTCAGTATATAAGGCAGTGCCTTGTTGATTACAGCCCGCCTTTTTTAGATTAGTACCCACCTTAGTGAGATGAGGTGAAATATCTTATTCGCTAGAACAATCATGGCTTCGGAAGTCAATATGCAGTCGTCTTCACAACCAGTACTGTTGAATTCTCGAATCTGATTGGTCAGAAGGAATCAATGTTTATTTCGGATTTTGCGTAGGAGACTCCAATATCATGCACGGTGGCTTAGTGGTTAGCACGTGTGTGTGTGTGTGTGTGAGAGAGTGTGTATGTGATTGTGCCCTGCGATGGACTGGCACCCTGTCCAGGGTGTACCCCGCCTTGTGCCCGATGCTCCCTGGGATAGACTCCAGGTTCCCCGTGACCCTGAAAAGGAGTAAGCGGTTGAAGATGGATGGATGGATGGATGGATGGATGGATGTATGGATGGACTCCAATATCAGGACTTTGTAACATAAAATACTCATGACTGGCTCGCAGAGGTTGAAAGGTCAGTGAGAGTATACCATCCATCTCAGCTAGCAGTCTGTTTTGCTCTCTTGGACCTCAAAGCCATGAATGGCTTCAAACTCAGGATCGTCAAACAATTGGGTTGAAAAACACTTTCCTGAGAGGTGCACGGTGGCTTAGTGGTTAGCACGTTCGCCTCACACCTCCAGGGTCCAGCGTTCGAGTCCCGCCAGGGCAGTGTGTGTGTGTGGAGTTTGCATGTTCTCCCCGTGCGTCGAGGGTTTCCTCCGGGTACTCTGTTTTCCTCCCCCAGTCCTGATTGGTGTATGAATGGGAATGTGTGCCCTGCGATGGACTGGTACCCTGTCCAGGGTGTACCCCGCCTTGTGTCCAATGCATCCTTGGATAGGCTCCAGGTTCCCCGCGACCCTGATAAAGGAGTAAGCGGTAGAGGATGGATCGATGGATGGAACACTTTCCTGTTGCTCCACTCGGGAGCTTTTTTAAAGGGCTGAAATTTATTTTTAAAAAAATACTAAACAACATTTGGTAATTCCATGCAAACTTGTAATGCAAGCAAAACCGCGCGCCACGGAAGGTCCCAAGAGTCATCAGGGTCAATAACAAGTTAAACGAATCTTCTTTCCCATTTGCATGTTTTGCACTGGCCACTCGATTCCAATATAATCAAGTAGTCCGAGAAGAACCTGTCAAGATCAATCTACAATGAAACACGGACACTTTGTCGAACGGTAGCGCCATCTTCGTTTAGTTTCCGGTGAGATTGAGAAGGAGAAATCATACGCGATACGTCCTGATGATCAACCGGTTGAGCTGTTAAATCCCGTGACACTGTTGATTTTGACTTGCTAGTTGTTGGCAGGTGTCTGAAACCATCTCAAAGATGCCTGCTGGATGCAGTTTAATACCATTCATGAATTTTTCGAAACAGTCGTAAATGAACACAGCATGGAATCAGGCTCTAAACACGTCTTTCTCCTTCAATGATTGCAATAGTTAAAGACGACACCGTCTTCTGCTGCGACTCGAGCGGGTTTGTAGTTAATTCCGTCAAAGTGTCTTTCTTCCCAGAATGTCATTTAGGATTCAGTCTGATATCCAGTGGATTTTTTTTTTTACCGCTCCATTTGCATATATATAGAACTTGAAAGATAAATACCCCAGCCTGTGTTAAGCGCCTAGATGTATTCTGAGACTAAGACGTGTCCGGTAAATCTACACTATGGCTTTTAATATTTGTATAGAGATGACTATTACACACCTAATCAGAATGTAATGACCAGGAATATAGTCAACCAGCTTGAGAGTATTTGGAGGGGGGCAGTACTTCAGTAAAATGTATCAGAGATTGCATCCTCGGCTAAGGTGGAAAAGTTGCAGTGTTAATATTCAAATAAATGAAAACTGAGGAAGGGTGGAATTAGTGGTTAGCACTGTTGCCTCGCACCTCCAGAGCCGGAGGTTTGAATCCGGTGAGTTTGAATGTTCTCCCCATGCTTCGGGGGGTTTCCTCCGGGTACTTTGGTTTCCTCCCTAAAGACAAGTGCTGTAGACTGATTGGCATTTCCAAATTGCCCATAGTGTGTGATTGTGTTCTCCAATGGATTGCACCCCTGTCCAAGGTGTCCCCCCACCTTGTACCCTGAGTTCCATGGGATAGGCTCCAGGCTCCACAACAACCCTGTGTACTATAAGCCGTCTGGAAAACGGATGGATGATTACATCACGCAATGCTGCTTCTGAGTAAAAATACTTGATCACTACTTGACCAACTTCACTGATTATTGTAGCTGAGGTTGAGGAACTGACTGTTTTAGGAACCGTTTAGGCCATACCCACTTTAGGTTTCAATCCGAATGCAGATAAGGAGCTCTAAACAGATTCAGTACAGAGAGTGGCACATTACTGGTGTCAATCCTTTACCTTTTGGTTAGAAAACCAAGAGGATGTAATGTACTTTGAAAATTCATTCACTGTTAAATTACACTAGTTAATACCTCGGAGAACCTAAATGTTCCTGTATGGTAGCATGTTTTATTTTTTATTTTTTAAATATCCAGTGAGTCAATCAAAACAACAGTATCTACAGAGACCAAGCTGTACAGGGACAGGGGACAGTCAAGGTGGAGTGCAAGGGAAGTGACAAGGAAAAGGTTAATGATTCTGTCCTACAGTAGAATAATGAGCGTGTTAATGACCTGAGGGAAGAGGTAAAGGGGGTCTGTCCCCCAGGCAATGTTAGACCTCTTTCCAGACTCTTTCCACCCATGGCTTCAAATAAACGAACCGACCCAGTGAATTATAGATCATTAAATCAATAATGTTCGCAGTAACATAGTGTCGTTTAGCATGACAGTAAAATATGCAAACGCTGTTACTGGTAAGCGCCGTTAGTACTTTGTCATTCCAAGCACTCGGTGTTTTCTTATCCGTGCTAACTAGAGTGAAGATGACGGATATCGGTGTCTTTACGAATCCCCCGTGAGGATGATCACCTGGATCGGCTTCGTGGAAACAAAATCGTTCAAAGGACAAGGAGGGGAAAAATATGAACGACGCTTGGGTTTCCCATGGCTCAAGCCTCCAAACAAAGCTCTCAGCGGATCGGAATATTGGACGTGTTGAAATGCTCTAGGCTGTAGCCGCATCTGAAATAACAATCAGGCCACTCTGACAAACGTCAAAATCTCAACCTGCAAACACACAGATATCCGGCGCATCAGCGATGACACATCCTGCCTTGGCACAACCAAATTCTGGATCAGAAATACATGCTGATGCAGGGTTTGGGGAATAGTACAGGCTGGATTTACTTTTAAAATATCCCAGCTTTCCTTGACTGCATCAGTTTGACTATAACACGTCTAGGCTTGACAAAATGATGGGTTTCATACAACGTCGTATTTGGCCTGACAGGACAAATAAGCCGAAGACAACTAGAATAAACATTCCAATCTGGGACCTTTTAGTCTGGCAATCTTCCTACACGGGATGGCAGGATAGGAACCCTGGGGTTGGAAGATGGAGGCAGAGAGCTGAACTGGAGGTAGTTAGCATACCAATTTCTACCTGCTGTGCCAAGTCCTGTTTGTGTCGTCTATTTCCAACCCACACCTGTTCTCCCTGATTTCGAGATCAAGCTTTTCTCTACAATCCCGGCAACATTCTGTGTAGACCTCAGCGGTGTGCTCGGGCCATTGAGCTCCAACTTACCGGACCTTTCCGGATGAACGGTCTCCTGAATATTCGGCTTTCCCTCTGCTCATCCTGAGCGTGTTATCAGCTCCAGGCCTGCTCGTCGTCTCAAAGGCGGTGGCTTGAGTCCAACCGCTGTGCGCCAAGCCCGAATTATCTATATTATTAATCAGATTTGGGTAGCAGTTTGTTACGCTATGCCCATATTGTTTTGATTATGAGGGCTGGCGACGACGGGGATGTTCTTCTATTAGAGGGGGGAGGCAGCTAAGTGCTTTTGTATGAATGGAATAAATTTGTGCTCATCTGTTAATTCTCACACATCTGTCAGATCGTTCATACATGAGGAAAAAGACGCATGGGCACCAGCTGGATCCAATCAAAACACTGAGCAGTATGATTATCCTGTTCTGATCTCAATGTCAGATTCTGGATCCGTGCTTATGGAGGTCTTGCGGGATAATTTGAGGTTTTTTTTTTTTTCTTAGAGCAGACAAATCCCATTGAAACAAATCATATTAGCATGTGTGACACCTTATTGGCCCACCGACAGTGTTGTCGTGATGGACTAGAGTGTCTTTGTATATTTGTAATATGATGTTTGCGAATGTGTAATTAATTAGCATTTTCTTAAGTCATCAGTTGTCGAGTCCCAAGCCGTAAAGCTCAGGGCACTAACCCGGGTCTACACTGAATTGCATCTTTTTTTGAAAAAGCAAAACAGCACGTGTACACCTTAATGAATATGCAGATAGTTAGTGGTTAAACCGAAAAGTCCAAAATACAAAGTGGTGTCTATGCAGATACATCGATTTAGCAGTCACTTCGGGAGGGGCAATTTCATGTGTACGACCAAAGGGCAGGTATAAAATTTGCATATAAGGTCGTTCACATCATTTGAAGACAAAATAAAACCAGTTTCTTGACGTGTCTCAGAATACTGAGCCAGAACAAACAATATAATGAGACTTCTTCAAATGATGTCTCGCATAACCATGATAAAGTCGGTTTCATGCTCGAGACTCTCATGCCAGTAGTTATTTCTATTTGACGTTATGTACACAACACATCCTCACGTCTACACACTTTTTTTTTCTTTCTGTTTTGTTTTTGTTTTAAACAAATGATCCATTTTTAATTGGCATAATGAATACTTGGAGTGTGGCAGTTTTACTCTTCCGGAAGTCTCTTTCTTGAAATCTCACCACAGCTATCACACCCACATAAAATAACCTCATTTAAATATCGGTCCTTCCCTTACTTTTAAGGTATAGTCTTATATGAATAAATCCCTCGCAACACGCCAACCGACAACGCATGAAACGCCTGCGTCTACAGCATGGGCGTAACCACGCACTCTTTGGGGCGGATCGTGATCCCGCCAATGTTGAGGAAATACCAATCTGTCCCCCCAATATACAGGAGAAAATATTTTTATATTTATATGTTCCGCTTTAATTTTCCCTGCCAACGGATCTGTCTTTTCTTCATCTATTCTATTTATTTTATTTATGTCTATTCTTTTTTAATATATTCAGGTTTGTTAAGGGAAATCGGTGCGTGGCCCCTCCTCCAGTTGTACACTTGGTTTGGCCCAGACTCAACACAAATTCGGTGATGTATTTTATCAGCTCAGTCTGTAAGAAATGGAGACAGCAGCTTTTATTCAGACAGGAAGTAAATAGACACCTAAATATCCAGGCTAATGTCAGTTCCGGTTTTTAACCATTAACGGTACATTCACGTGCACATCCTCCCGCCGAGTTCACTGTGAACCCTCACATTGTGACAGACTGTTATAAATGCGAGTGAAAGTGCGGAAAGTTTAGCGGTGGGGGGGTGGGGTTTGGTCTATCGCTTGGCCCCCCCCCCCCCAATGTCCATTCCATGGTTACGCCCTTGGTCTACAGGGAAATTCAATTACCTTAAGTCGGACAACTTCCTGATTAGGTGTTTTGTCCACAATTGCGTCATCTGTAACATGGTCATATGATCATGTTTGTATATTTTTTTCCCCAACATCTAACGTTAGATGATTAATGAACTTACAATTGATCGTTTGTTTACGTCTTGAAAACTGGAATATGTTACTATTAACTGCTTTTGTAGGTATAGCTAGCATTATAGAGGGTGTGTTTATTAGCATTCAGGATCACACTTTTCTTAATTCCATCCCAATGTGGAGAAGATGTCTGGAATTGAAAGTTAGACAACCCATACCATGAAACGTTGTTACGAGACATTCAAATTATTGGACGGTTTAGAAGTGTACTTGGTTTTAATATTGCAAAATAGTAAGCGTGTGAATATTGAATCGGACGTCATTTGGCGCCTTTTGGAGTCATCTGGCGGTCTTTAGCGACTGGTCGGTATGTCCATGGTATTTGATGGAATAAATGGTACAAACATGTCCATAGCATTTTCAGCGACTGAGAGTCGAATGAAGCGGATCATTCTAGAAAAATCAGGAGCTACAGATGCAAATGTCAGACTCGCCTTTCAGACTTGCACTTCAATGATAGCATAAAACATAAAACTCCGACCCGACCCGCGAATTTAACTAGCTATTGGTCAGCTTTGTGATTACTGCGTCGTGTCATGAAGTCAGCCGATTTTTACAGTGTGATGCAAAGTGTGGTTTTACGTGCGGCTAGTCACGTTTCGTCACAGCGTGATACGTGCACGCGCCGATATATAGTCTTACAGACAAGAGTTTGTTATTGCAATGCAACATGGGTAAAACCCAGACGCACCTCACCCTTTGACAACCTTCACCTCACTCCCTCAGGAGTGCTGACAAGGAAAGAAAAGAATGAATACATAAAGAGATTGCTATCAGGACCTGAAAGATGAGAAAAGATGGCGAATCAGAATGCACACGCGGCAACACCGCGAGCCTTCGCCCGTATGATTTTCGTTCTTTTCTTTGCTTTGCTTTTCTTCCAGCGCACAGCAGGAACACCACAGAGGCCAGACATACCTGAAAATACACAGCTGTCAAGACTTGTGTTGGTTGTAAGTGGAAAGAAAACAGAAACTGATAGAAAAAACTGATTATAAGACATGAAAAATGAACTGGGAGAACAGGAAATAAAATACACCTACTGCTATTAATAAAGTGTTTGTAATTCGGTTAGAGTCAATATTTTATTCGGATGATTTTTGTTTTATTTAAGTAGACATTATTTCACCGAGACGAATCCTTTCAGCTGCATATATTTCAATATGAATATCCCGTTTGCACAACATTCGCGTCTTACATTATTACATACAGGGTTATTATCATATTATAATCACAGTGCTCCTAAATCCTCAATTCTGATTGGTCAGAAGGTGTTGATATGTTTTTTTTTTTCTTTATATAAAAGCAGCTCTGATATAAGAGTAGTTCAGGTTTACGTATATTAACACACTTTTAAACAGATTTTAAAACAAATTTTGCCGTTTGATGATTTAATGCAAACCTGATCCATCCTGATGCCCTACCTCTGGATGGAGTTCTTATCAACTGGAGGCTACAACATGGAGATTGATTAAGACGGTAGCGCTTGAAGTACCATGAAAATGGTTTTGGACCTCAATTCCACATGGACGTTCTCGCTGTGGTTGCTGGGACGACGGTTGTGGCGATGTCCTTGGGACTGCAATCACCACATATAGTTTTACACTCAGGTCTCCTTTAGTGAACAGTGGACTAGTTCAACAAGCAGACTTCATGTAAAACCCATAATGAACTTTCTTTTACTTTCACGCAATCCGTCGTTACTCAGATGAGGACGGGACCTCTCAAGGTCTCTTCCTCATATCATCTTAGGGAGTGATCATCTTTTCCTCACTACGGTCACCACCGTCACGCTCAATAGGGATAAATTCACACACTTAAAATCTTAAAATCTCTATCCTGCGTTTATATGTTTCTGTAAAGCTGCTTTGAGACAACGTCCATTGTTAAAAGCGCTATACAAATCAAATTGAATTGAATTGAATGAACTGCTCAAACTTTCATGTGGACTTTTGGAGGTTTCCATCATGAAAATAGGTGTGACCCCTCCTCCAGTTGTACACTTGGTTGCGTCCATACTCAACACAAATTTGTTGATATATTTGAGCAGCTCAGTCTGTAAGAAATGGAGACCCTAGCCAAGTGTAGAAAAGTGCAGCAGAACATACGAGCTTTTATTCAGACAGTCAGTAATGCGATACCTAAATAGTAGGTGACCTTAGTTTAGTATAGAAGGCATCATACCAAGACTTGGTTTGTTTTTAAGAACGTCAATTAACTGGTGATATTTGCACACCAACAAAGTAGGCTAGGCTAACGTCAGTTACGGTTTTTGACCATTAACGTTACATTCACTTGCACTGAGTTCATTGGACCCCCCCATGTCCATACCATGGTTACGCCCTTGGTTTCCATCTTAGGAAAGTCTTCAGGACAGAAGGTTTTTCCCGTCTTATTAACTTCAAGAGAGACTCTTTATCGTTGATGTAACGTACGCGATAAGACGAACTAACCTGTTCTGCGTATGCTCCATAACATCAGTGTAAACTATAACGAATAAAACAAGGAATAGAATATTCAGGATGTACTGTTATAGGAAAATAATCCGTTTTGGGGGTGGTAAGAGTCCTTTATCATACCTGTATAAATCGGTGTACCGCACTCTGGACCATTTCAATCCTCGGTGGAAAGTTTCCCTTAAAAAAAAAAAAAATAAAAAATTCAGAGTAAAGATCAGCAGCATGTAGAAAGTGGCATGACGGTAGTAAGATTGTGTATTCCAGGACATGTCCATCATCAAATGTCACCCTGCACTTTCATCTCCGGTTCTGATAGAGTGCAGCGACAGGGGCTTTGAATATCTCCGGCAGCTGTGAGAAGAAAGCAAACACACACACACACACACACACACACACACACACACACACACATAAACAAATCTGTTTTGGCACTGTGTATCTCCTAGCCACACACAATATTAACTTTGCACAGCAGTGAAATGAGGTCTAATAGCCATCTCTACGTGTCACTCAAACGTCTCCGATTTGACAGGAAATGCATTATCAATGGAGCCTCGGAGACGGCCGGCGTCCCCTTCCGAGCTCGACGGAGTCTTTCCGGCTGACGAGCGGCTGATGAGCTTGAACAACGACTTATTAAATTTCCAGACTCCACATATCTGTTCAAATCAAGGGGACACGATTTCGATTCAATTCAACTCGCCGACGGATGAAACCTCTATCAGGGGCCGGAGTTCAGACTCCGAGTCGTTACCGGACTTCCGAGAGGCTTGAAAACGAGGGATAATTGCTAATCTCACACGTCTCCGAGCGCTCTAATCCTCTGGTGATGAAAGCGCTCCTTTTCTTTATGGGTGCTTTTATGGCAGTCGTCCAGAGTGGCAGTTTCAGATTTCAGATCAGGTTTAAGAAGATGTAAAGCACAATTGTTTCTCGATTCAATTATCTGATATCATTGTGCCGGGTGTGTGTGTGTGTGTGTGTGTGTGTGTGTGTGTGTTTGTTTTTTTTTTTTGCAATTAACGTTGTATTTCAGGATCAGCATTTGTCAGTCGTGTCTAGAACGTTTTGTGCCTGATTAGCCTGATGAAGTCCAAGAGTAGCATACGTAGCATTGCTTATTTCTGTAGGAAAAACCATTAAATAACCAAAGCTTTAATAAATGTTCTTACCTTGGCTTGCTAAAGCGCATGTAAAAACTAGTTCAGCGATGTAAATACTGCAGGTTTGCCTGCATGGCTGAAGGCTAAAATATCTGGTTAATAATTTAGCTGTACTGTGTACACTTTATCTTTTCTTCCCAGTGAACTCTCTTATGATTAGGTAAGAGAGTAACACTGGGACTTTGGGTCCAGTTTGCTCTGAATCTTATATATGCTTTTCTATCTTTTTTTTTGTTCTTTCCATCTTCACACAAACCTTCAGGGAGCAAGCTCACCTACTTTATCATCATCCACCCGTATGAACAGAGCAAACATTCAGTTCTACGCTGAAATACCGGCCCTGAAATACACTCTGCTCTACAGCTCGGGACGATCGTGCTGGTTGAAATATACCATTGGTCTTCTATTTATTATCGTTTGATCAGTCTCAAAGCAAGGGACAGTGTATGTATTTGGGTAGCGACGCACCAGTGACCGAACGCGGCACGTACGACGCTCGCTTTAGAGTCAAACGGGTGTCAAATGATGACAGACATACATGACGACCGAATTGAATTGGATTCTATAGTACGGTAACGGCGGATTCACAGCCATTCGTGCAATGGGATCTAAGCATAATAATAATAACAATAATAAACGGATTCTAAACATTATTTTATCATCATCATTGACAAGATGGAGTTTTCTGGAAGGAAATGTTAATTCAGTATTCATGGAAAGAGTCTCCTTTACAGGACAGAAAGGTGGACGGTGCAGTTTGCAGTTTCTTGATAATAAGCTGGAAAACAGGAGCTAACTTCATTATTTAACATATTCATCCATCCATCCATCCATCCATCCATCCATATTCCTAGACGGGGTCACGGGGAGCCTGGAGCCTATCCCAGGGAACTCGGGGCAGAAGGTGCCGACGGGGTGTTAGTAACAGTAAGTCCATCTTGTGTTGGACCACATCATACCATTGTGTCGTTGATCGTTTTACTATAACAGCACATCCCAGAAGTGATTTGTTCCTTAATCCCAGTCAGCTCTTGGACCAAAGGTAGCGAAGAACAATGAAGAGAACCTGAAACACTGTAGTTCAGGGGTCTTGAACGTTTTCCAGACCAAGGACCCCCAAACTGATGGCGAGATGGATCGGGGACCCCCTAATTATATATATTGTATGAAATTCTGTTATATCAAACTGGTACCAAAACTTTCGCGACCCCCATGCAGTACCTCCGCGGACCCCCTAGGGGTCACGGACCCACTGTTGAAGACCTCCGCTGTAGAGATGTAAGAACTCCGCGGCAAAATGGCACCATGGTGCTAGTTGGGCATTCGAATGATGTATTTTGGACCAAACGTGTCTGTCCTTTCTCTGCTCTACTTTTCATTGACTCATGATACCACGACTAACGGTAGTTTGTTGACGTTTCCGAGTCTTGTGGCTGACGCTTTTAGTGACGTATCGATTGGCTGTAAATAAATGCATGAAGCTTGGCTTGTGATGTCCAACAAAATAGTCCCAAACCCATGATTAAGTCAGGGACACTTACTGACACTTACTTACTGTAAGTCGGTCCAGTTTCTAACCAAGATCGGCTGTATGTACTGTAGATGTCTTGAAGCATTGATTGTATCGTCTGTCTTTAGATGTCTGATATCTTCCCGGACTTAACCTGGTAAATGCCATTTTAACTATAATACACTGTAGGTGTAATCACATGGCTGTTATTTTTAGTTCGCTAAAACTTTCTAGACTGTCTCCTAAACCAGTGAGAGGACAGTTACAATGCAGTCTGATCCACACTTCATCATCTGATGGACATGAAGGCAAATATAAAGTCGGGTGGGAGAAAGAGCAGGGTGATTGGGAGGACACGCAGGAAACCAAGAATGGGAAAGATTTATATAAAGGGAGAAGAAGGCAAGAGGTCAGGCATTAGGAGCACGGCGTAGGGTGAAGCTTGAGAACTGCGCTATTGTCAGCACTTTCACGTTCGACGAAGACCGGAGTGAAGAAAGAGATAAAAAGAGCACTGGAACTCAGCTACAAGTGCGCCAATCCCTTCAAATCTTACATAATCCTTCTTTCTTTCCCTCTGGGAGGAAAGTTGACTCAGGCTGAAGTCAGAAGTACAGGAGGCCATGCTAATGACAGTGACGTGCTGGCACTTCAGAGTCGCTTTACCTGCTCAGGTTTAGCTTAACGGCTAGGCGGATGCCTGGCCTTTGGTTAAACCTAGTGAAGCCATGATACATGTACAGCAGGGTTAGATGGAAGAAAAAAAAACCTTTAGCTAGAACAACTGGACTGAAAGCATTGAAACGATGACATATAAGACAGAAATGATGAGAGTAATTGAGAGTCCAATCCGAAAATATTGGAACGGCAAGGCCGGTTAATTTTTGTTGTTGTTGTTGTAGACTGAAGACATTTGAGATCAGGTTTGAGATCAAAAGATGACCATGAGAGGAACGTGTAGAATTTCACATTGTGAGCGCTGTGAAGAAAAACCGCAAAACAACAGTCAGTGACATCACCAACAACCTCCACAGGGCAGCGGTGAAGGTCTCACAATCCTTCGCAGAGCAGAAATATACAGGCAGTAAGAATCAGAAAGACAGATTGGAGCCACAAAAGTTCCGGAACCGAGACAAACCTCTAGCAAAGTGATGGAAGTGTAGAGAAAGAAAGGATCTGCACATGATCCAAAACATATCTGTGAAACATGGTGGAGGAAGTGTCATGGCTGCTTCTGGAGCATTCTCACTAATCTCGATTGATGATGGAACTCCTGATGGTAGCAACAGAATGAATTCAGACGTGTACAGGAACGTGTTATTTCCACGTAATCTTGAGCAACTTCATCGTGCAGCAAGACAATGACCCAAAACGCAGTGCTAATTCAACGGGGGGAGGGGGTTGGGGGAGTAGAAGGTTTTAGACTGGCTGAGTCAATCCCCAGATTACCCAGATTGCAATCCCCCTAAACCCAACTGAGCAGCATTTCACTTTAATTTTAATTAATTAATTAATCAATTTGTATAGCGCTTTTTACAATGGTACATTGTCTCAAAGCAGCTTTACAGAAATATCATTTTACATTGACATTTACAAGCGACTTACAAATGAGACACACTCACACACCAATGGTAGCAGAGCTGCATGCAAGGTGCTAGCTTGCCATCGGGGGCAACTTAGGGTTCAGTGTCTTGC
>JAFFST010046234.1:52339-64500 GCA_022414735.1 Noturus placidus | reverse complement strand
ACTTAAGTGTGACAAACATGCAAAGGAACAGGAAATGAGGAAGGGGGCAAACACTTTTTCACACCACTGTATGTCTTCTAAAGCAAACTGGCTAAAAATAACACACTAATCAATGTCAAAATTGTTGTTACTTACATATTAACTCCCAGGCTATGTACTATCTGTTCTACAGTACATTTCCCAGAGGCTTTACAACTTTTCTTACTTCCTGTCAAGCTTTGTTCTTATTTTTTTTTCTTCGTAATGCCTCTATAAACAATGAAAAAAACCTCATTTCATATCTTACTTTGTCGACTCTAGGGTGTCTATAGATTCCCTAGATTCGGGCCTTATAAGGGGAATAAAAACACGTTTTCTGTCCTGTCGCTCGGTTTTTTTACTCGATTTGGACAATCAGATGTGATGAATTATTAAACAAGGTCAGTACTGTATTCAAGGATGTGCCAATGCTACACCTTTAGACATTACACCAGATTTCTTCTTTACACAGGCGTATCGTCATATCGCCTAAACGACATGCCGTCATGTGCATTTTGACCTACTGAATGTCTGTACTTCTGTAAGTTGACGACATGCTCATCGACGTTCCCTGTTCAGCGACTCAGAAGGCATCGCCGAAACCGAAAAGTGAAATAATAAGACGACCTTCGACACCAATCAACCCTATACATCGAAATCTATAAAGATGAAAACAAGGCAATCTGTTGGATAAAAAGCCTACTTGTGCGCCAGAGTGTGAATGGCGGGGAGACTCGGACCGCGGGGAGCTAATTGCGTGTTGTTTGCTTTTATCGCCACAGATGCTTCAGTGAATGCCATTACTCTCTCCGTGAGTGTGTCTTTGTGTGTGTGTGTGTGTGTGTGTGTGTGTGTGTGTGTCCTCATGCAAGCTCATTTGAGTCCTTATTGTATATCATTAGCGCTCTGATTGAACAATAATCGCTAAAGGTTACTAGATCACTTATTGGTTGGGTCTGTGAACAAATTAAAAATCAATAAGGTTCATATTTACCTCCCACTGGCAGCTGTTAGAACACGATTTATGCGTATTAAGTCTGATCATAACGCATTTAGGCCATAAATAAACACGGTCGTGAATTGAGAGCGCGGTTCTTGAGTTCTTTACAGTTCCGTCCAAACACCAGAGCGAAAAGAAAGCAAATAGGCTAGCCATGGTTCCAAAAAGCAGCCCTGTTCACATGCTTGAAATGTGAAACTATTAGCTGTGCAGTTGGTCTGTTTATCATTTATTAGGGGTTTCTCTCTCACGCTCGCTCACTCGGTCGCTCTCCACGTTTAATGACTGCGAACGGAGAGAAAGAATGGCGCACTTATATCGCACTTTTATCCAAACCGCTTTACACTGTGTCTCATTCACCCATTCACACACACACTCACACACCAATGGTAGCAGAGCTGCCATGCAAGGTGCTAGCTTGCCATCGGGGGAAACTTGGGGTTCAGTGTCTTGCCCAAGGACACTTCGGTATGTGGAGTCACATGGGCCGGGAATCGAACCTCCAACCCTACGGTTGGTGGATTGGTGGACAACCCGATCTACCAACTGAGCCACAGCCACCCCACATTGAAGAAGGACGGCATTGAGGTTAAACCCCACATTCGAGGCGAACCGGCCGATCTCAAATCGGAGCAGATTCGGCATTTTGGAGGAACGTCGAATCCATACGCCTTCCTTTTCGCGTCTAGCTAGGTTTGAACTGAGCTCATGATTTTTGAAGGTGAAACAGTCAGTCATCGCCGTATATGGCAGAGAGAGAGTAACGAACGCTGTGACGTCACAGAACATAATAACACGCTGTCGGGGTCTCGAAGGAATTTCGTTAGCGCTTCGTTCATGCTAGAAGAATTAATGTTCGGAAGAACCGATCATTGTCCTGTGTCACGATCAAGTCACGTACTATAGTAGGTAAGGAAATGGAAGGAATGGGCTACTTGAAGGCGGGGCTACGACATGTTTGCGTTTTCAAATCTCGCGTCTCTGGAGGCTTTGTTTTATCTTCAGCAGATACAGGAAGCCAGTGCAGCGAGATGAAGAAGCGTGTGACATGGGTTCGTTGAAGACGAAGCGTGCTGAATCTCTTTCAGTCATGACGGCTTTTAATGGCATTCTCGGAATGATTTTCCAGCGTCCATGTCTGGCGGAATCTAAATCTCCTCTGCTTCGAATGGGAGCGGAAACGATGTGTAAAAGCGGCTATTTTTTGCTTTTGCCTGCTTCTGAACCATTAGCGAGCGCTAAAGCTTCCTTCCTACGTCCGCTCTGCCCCTCGGCTCCACGCTGCTTCCGAACGTGCTCGGCGTGTTTATTCTGGGGGAAAAACAGCCATCGTCGATCACGCCGCGCTTGCAAGAAATGACACCTAAGTGGTTGGGACCATTTACGCGAGAGGACTTTTTCTAATTAGTCTGGAGCTAATACAGACATAGCGAAGGGCCTGTTGTGCCACATGGTGCTGTTTGGCGGAAGTTTACGGACGCCTGGACGTTTTCAACTGTCAGGTCCCTGTAGTGCATAAAACTCTGCTGGGAAACGCTGAGAAGACGTAGCACTCATTTCCATCCACATATCGATAATAATGACTAATTACAGTTATGGGTCATTCACGCCAAGGTTTCACAGTCCTAGCATCTTATTGTCCGAAGATTTTTATTACCTCGTGGCATTTTGAAGAGAAAGTAAATAGGCTTAATGAGAACCTCGCGCCTGCGGAGTGGACACAAAAAGACGTGGCTTGTTTCCATGGGTTTGTTTAGTTTTTTTTTTGTCTAATAATTCATTGATTACAGGCACGAGGGTGTTTTTTCATTCCGCATTAATGAGAGCAAATGAGTCCGAGTCTGCAGTTTAGCATGGCCGCCCGCGAGCCTTCGCCGGAGCTCGTGGCTCCTGCTGCCCTCGTGTTGCTCTGCGCTTTGTAATGGCTCTTTGTGTAATTAAATCGAAGAGAAAGGAAGTTAGACGTGTCGTCGAGTTAAATGCCCTGCTGTTGCTTAGGAAGAAAGATCTCTAAACTACACGTTTGAATATTTCGAAACGCCGCATGAACGTCGCACGTGAAAGTTAGACAGGTCACGTGTTATTTTCCACACGTCACGTGTTATTTCACGTGTTATTTGGTGATTACTGCTTTTTACAGTAGAAACATTTCATTGAATGATCGGCATCTACGGCATCTCTTTGCACGTGCCTAAAATTGTTGCACATCTACAGTGCCTTGCGAAAGTATTCGGCCCCCTTGAACTGTTTGATCTTTTGCCACGTTTCAGGCCTCAAACATAAAGATATAAAACTGTAATTTTTTGTGAAGAATCAACAACAGGTGGGACACAATCATGAAGTGGAACCACATTTATTGGATATTTCAAACTTTTTCAACAAATAAAAAACTGAAAAAATAAAGAAAAAAATGTAATTGATATTAAAGTTATTTTAAAAACCTTGACTTTATATGGGATTTTGTCACATTTTCTTGTAATTTTTTTTTATTCATTCTTTTTATGATGTGATTTTTTTTACATCACGTACTTTTGAAAACACGATTTATTTTTATGTATGACTCCTTTATGTTCATATCTGATTTTATTTATTAAACACGGATCGGTTATTTTCTCATCTATTTATTTGACGTACTTCGTTATGCTTTTCCCTACTTATGATTATTTTTTTAAACGTGAATCATTTCTTTTTATATATGTGAGTCTTATATTATTCCTGGCTTATTTCTCAGCTGATTGCTTAAAGAAAATTATTTTCATAAACATGTGATTCATGGTTTTTTTTTTGTTTTGTTTTAAACATACTGTGTGATTCATTTTGTTGTTGTTGTTGTTGTTGTTGTTATTGTTGTTGTTGTTGTTGTTTTAAACATACTGTGTGATTCATTTTGTTGTTGTTGTTGTTGTTGTTTTTAAACATACGGTGTGATTCATGTTGTTGTTGTTGTTGTTGTTGTTGTTTTAAACATACGGTGTGATTCATTTTGTTGTTGTTGTTGTTGTTGTTGTTGTTGTTTTTAAACATACTGTGTGATTCATTTTGTTGTTGTTGTTGTTGTTGTTTTTAAACATACTGTGTGATTCATTTTGTGTGATTCATTTTGTTGTTGTTGTTGTTGTTGTTGTTGTTTTTAAACATACGGTGTGATTCATTTTGTTGTTGTTTTTGTTGTTGTTTTAAACATACTGTGTGATTCATTTTGTTGTTGTTGTTGTTGTTGTTTTAAACATACTGTGTGATTCATTTTGTTGTTGTTGTTGTTGTTGTTGTTGTTTTAAACATACTGTGTGATTCATTTTGTTGTTGTTGTTGTTGTTTTAAACATACTGTGTGATTCATTTTGTTGTTGTTGTTGTTGTTGTTGTTTTAAACATACTGTGTGATTCATTTTGTTGTTGTTGTTGTTGTTGTTGTTGTTGTTTTAAACATACTGTGTGATTCATTTTGTTGTTGTTGTTGTTGTTTTAAACATACTGTGTGATTCATTTTGTTGTTGTTGTTGTTGTTGTTGTTGTTTTAAACATACTGTGTGATTCATTTTGTTGTTGTTGTTGTTGTTGTTGTTGTTGTTGTTTTAAACATACTGTGTGATTCATTTTGTTGTTGTTGTTGTTGTTGTTTTAAACATACTGTGTGATTCATTTTATTGTTGTTGTTGTTGTTGTTCTTTTTTAAACATACTGTGTGATTCATTTTGTTGTTGTTGTTTGTTTTTTTTTAAACATTTTTTTCATTTGATTCTTTATTTAAATGCCTTGATTCTTTTCACAATTTCAAAATGATTCGTTCTGTTCTTTTTTTTCTTTTTTACATACAATTCATTTATTCGTGCACGTTTCTGTCATTCTTTATTAGAGGACTAATCCTAATGTTGCTGTCTTTAATAATGTCCTTCGTTCAATTAAAGTATGAACTCCTGCCGCTAAACTTTTTAGCAATTAAGGTTTGGCAAGGAAACCTGACATGCATTTGAGCTTCATTTTTGAAACTTCTGGTCCTGACCCACATTTGGAAAGAGTCCAGGTTCTGTGATCACGCCTCCAATGGTGTGTCAGGTGCAAATGGGGCGCTAGCTGACATGGAACAATCCCTCGGTCACACTGAACTCTAGAAAATGTTCTCTTGGGCCATCGGTGCACTGCATTACTGAACTAAAAAAAGACCTCAAATTGCCTGGGAGTGCTTACCAAAAAACCCATGTCTCTCTCTGGCTGCTGCTCCTGGTGGCTATTAAATCCCTGCGTGGTTTTATTTTTATTTTTTCCCTTTCCCCCTTTAAGGGCCCTCAAAGGCTCCACCCTGGCTAGAGAAACAGATCGGGACGAGTGAGGCCGGCTGTTCTCCCCTCTTATTTTCTCCCAGCTAGGGGCGCTTAGGAACGCAACACTGCTGCATTCATGCTCTGTTCGCACGTCTTTCTGTCGTTACAGCCCTGTTTGTTAAGCTTCTCGTGACTGAGTGCAAAAAAGAGAGACGGAAAGGAAAGCACGAGTCCTGGCGTGAAGTAACCTATAAAAATAAAGAACTCCACGTTGCCTGCTGATGAGCACATGCGGCCCGAGCTCCGGGTTTCAGAACTGCCAGCAAATAAACACATGGCAAAAATTCTGATTGACAGCAGCACAAAACACCACAGCCTATCACTTTGCTTAGTGATGTGTTTACACTAGATTTAATCCGGATTATACGTTAAATATTCATTCTGAAACAAAATCACTCCATAAGCTTGATTTCACAATGAAATCACAGAAAAAAATCTGAGAGACAGGCGAGTGGAAAGTGTTGTGGCATCAAATATTACAGCCAATCAGGGCGGCTGTGGCTCAGTCGGTAGAGCGGGTTGTCCACTAATCCACTAATCGTAGGGTTGGTGGTTCGAATCCCGGCCCGGGTGATCCCATGCCGAAGTGTCCTTGGGCAAGACACTGAACCCTAAGTTGCCCCCGATGGCAAGCTAGCACCTTGCATGGCAGCTCTGCTCCCATTGGTGTGTGAGTGTGTCTCATTTGTAAGTCGCTTTGGATAAAAGCGTCTGCTAAATGAAGTAATGTAATGTAAACCCACATGAAGACCAGAGAGATGCCAAATATAATAATAATAATAATAATAATAATAATAAGGGGCGCACGGTGGCTTAGTGGTTTTCACGTCCGCCTCACATCTCCAGGGACCGGGGTTCGAGTCCCGCCAGGGCCATGTGTGTGTGGAGTCTGCATGTTCTCCCCGTGTGTCGGGGGTTTCCTCCGGGTACTCCGGTTTCCTCCCCCAGTCCAAAGACATGCATGGTAGGCTGATTGGCGTGTCTAAAGTGTCCGTAGTGTATGAATGGGTGTGTGAGTGTGTGTGTGATTGTGCCCTGTGATGGACTGGCACTCTGTCCAGGGTGTACCCCGCCTTGTGCCCGATGCTCTCTGGGATAGACTCCAGGTTCCCCGTGACCCTGATAAAGGAGTAAGCGGTTGAAGATGGATGGATGGTTGGAACCTTAGCATTACTAACTCTCCATTTTCTAAGAAATGCACTACAATAGAGGATACACCCCCACACCACCCCTTCGCCGTCCTACACCCACCCCCTGTAGAACCTCATTAGCAAGCTAAGAACCCTTGAGGGAACCAAATAGTACAGTTTGAGCCATGTCCTGCATACTGTTCCGTTCAAGGAGCTTTCCTTTAGCTGAAATACAGTACATTTATTTACTGTATCGTATTGCATATTCTTACTCAAGAACACAAATCTTTCCATTAGAACACACGATATTTCGTCCACTAGGACAGCGACTGTTGCTTTGTGTTTACGGATGATGATAAGGACCTGTTCAGAGAGCTCCACTCCTGTGAACTGTCATCTCCACATGACCACCAGAAGATAATCCCATTTCATTTCAAGGAAAAGAGCCTCATTGTCAGATGTGCAGACTCGCTACGCTGTGCGTTCGCCATCCAAAACGAGTATTTTCATTCCTTTTTTGATTTATTTTCTAGCTCGGTTTGTTTTCCCAAATCGGTCCGCCGTAGCTAATTCACCTTCCGCCATTATGTGCAAAGCGATCTACGGCTAGAGTATTAACAGGAACTCAGATAGCTCCTGTTTAATCTATCATCACAGCCGAGTCGAGTAGGAACACGCCGCTGGAATAGCATTACGTTGTCACTTACCGCCATGTTAAAGAAGTAAAGCCCCGTTAATCATATAGGGTGGTAATTAGAATTCATTAAAAAAAAAAAAAAAACAACCTTGTTCAATCCAGACACCTCAAAGAAAAGTTTAAAATGCTGATAATGAGCCATGCGGAGGAATGCCGCGCATGGGTGTGTATCAAGGGTAATGAGGATTAGCAGTCATTTGCATACCAAACAACAAATAAATACATATGCATATAATAAAATTAAAAAAAAAAAAACAACAACAGAGCTAAATAAACCTTGGTGGGAGTCCTTGCCCGTCCGTTTGCGACGTACATGGTGTATTAATCAATATTTGTGGGCCATAATTACAGTCGGTTCTCTCGTTCTAGGTAATGGAGCTTCACAAGTGACCTGGAAACGAGTTCATGGTACGTTTCCGAGGCTAATGAGTTCCCTTTTTGCGCGTTAATTTATCAACGATTCGCCGAGTCGGTCGTCTGATAGGATGGAAATTAACTTTTTTTTTTTTTTTTAATTGCGTTCGGTGTTTATCTTTAAGTCTCGGGCCTTACTTTAAAGGAACCTGAAGTCATTTGTCACATGGATCTACTTAAAAGTACGTACACTGATCGCGGTGCCAGTTTGGATATAAGTGAGAAAAAGTTCTGACTTTCACGTCTTTTGAGTTTACCCAGAACGGTGCGAACAAACAAACAAACAAACAAACAAACAAAAAGGCTTTTTCGAGTGAGCGACAGTTCTGTAGGCGGAGCCTAAGCACCACTCTTTACAGCCGTGCTGAGCAGAAAAGCATCTGTTGTGTCGCAAGATATTACAGCCGATCATGTTCCGATATGCAAACGCAAACCTCACAACGTCTCTGGTTTGCCAGTGGAAAAGCGGGCGGGGCATGTAGAGTTAGGAATGTTAACGAGTAGCGTCCTTAAAAAGGGAGTTCTTAAAGTGGTTCTACATGGAGAGCATTTGTTTAGGGAGAGCTACAAGTGCAAGTACGCTTAAACGGAGCATTTGAAGGGTCCATTAAGAGCGAGCGTCAGTTCTGTGGGCGGAAACGCCTCGTCGAAGAGAGAGGTCATTCAGATAAGCGCTCTTTACAGCCGTGACGAGCAGAAAAGCATCTACGAATGCACAATGTATCTGGTGCTACGTTGAGGCGGAGGGGATTCAACAGCACGTTGGGTTCCGCTCCTGTCATCTAAGAACAGGAACGCGTGATCTGTCTGTATATCAGTCTGGACAAATGGATGTTTTTATATGTCTCTCCGTGTCCGTGTCTTTCTGCTTGCTTCGGTATGATTGTCTATCTCTATTTTGTGTTTGTTTGTCTACATGTGTCTGTGTTTTGATTGGCATTTGTATCTCTTTTGGCTCTTTCTGGTTGTCCGAACGTGCGTCCGTCCGTACAGTATGTTGTCTTGAAAGACATCACGTGTCTCTTTCAGTCTCTCTGTGCATCTGCCGTTTGTATCTGTCTTTTGATCCATGCGTCTACGTGTCTGTCCGTATGACTTCCTCTCTACTTCTTCACCGCCCTGTCTATCCACGCGTCAGTCTGCCTTTTAGTCAGCGTCAGTCGATTGTTCCGTCTGTCCGTTGCATATACGGGAAATTTGTCTTACAGTCTGTCTGATAAACAGAAACAACTCACCTACTCCCTCTATAGCCAAGAACTGTTCTACAGCATAGCACTGATATCGTTTTCCTCATGGCGTGTAAACAGAACAGTGTCGAAACATAAAAATAAAATCCAGAGACCTGTTTAAATATATGGTGTCACATGCAATCCCTGGATCCCCTCAGAGAGATTTGATGAAGGGTTCAGATATTAGGCTCATTATTCGTACATGTACGGTGAATAATTATTCTAGAAGGTTCCTCTCAGAGAGAAAGAGCTCAGAAGTCCTACTTTCGAGCTATTGAGGTTTGGATTAAAACCTCAATTAAAATATTAATAATAATAAAAAAAAAGTGTACAGACTTGATTGCAGCTAGTTTTGTTTTGATGGAGTACTTTTGAAAAGGTGGACTCTGATTTGTTTCATGAGAACAAACAAACAAACAAACAAACAAACAAACAAACCCCAGTAAAATAGCACAGGAACTGACTGACGTTAGAAAGTATGCACATTTCTGAGGACACATTATTTTGTTCCCAAGCTGGGTGTGCTAATATTGACAACGTTGTGCGTTCAGGCTTGTCCCTTATTAAACTAATCATGAATAATAACATGTCTGGTTGTTTTTCTGAACTTGTTGAGTGTTTTTGAGAGAATGCTCCGATGTTGAGTCATGCTTAATCCTCTCTGCCCAACGTCCAGCCGTGGATGCACACAAAAGTAGTGAGTGAGCTTTCGGGGTTATCTCCGGGTACTCCAGTTTCCTCCCCCGGTCCCCAGACATGCGTTGTAGACTGATTGACATCTCTAAATTTTCCGTAGTGTATGAATGTGTGTGTGATGGACTGGCACCCCGTCCAGAGTGTCCTCCACCTTGTACCCCGAGCCCCCTGGGATAGACTCCAGGCTCCCGGTGACCCTTTGTACGTTAAGCGCGACAGAAAATAGACGGATGGATATATATAACAATATATATATAGGTCTATAATATTAGTAATAAATGGTGTACATTTTTAAAATGCCTAAACAATTGAAACAATAATTATATACTTATAGAAAATAATTAATGCATAAACACGTGTAATGGTTGTAAAATTTTTACCAAAAACATGGACGTCTGTTGCACTTACATTTACATTACATTTATTCATTTAGCAGACGCTTTTATCCAAAGCGACTTACAAATGAGACACACTCACACACCAATGGTAGCAGAGCTGCATGCAAGGTGCTAGCTTGCCATCGGGGGCAACTTAGGGTTCAGTGTCTTGCCCAAGGACACTTCGGCATGTGGGATCACCCGGGCCGGGATTCGAACCGCCAACCCCACGGTTAGTGGATTAGTGGACAACCCGCTCTACCGACTGAGCCACAGCCGCCCTTCCCCTGGTGTGTGATTACTTATGCTATAGCGTCACTTGATTATAATAAAATAATATACTGTATAAAATTAATAATAACAATGGACAATGTTTTAAACTTATATTCTAAACAACACATAATAATAATAATAATAATAATAATAATAATAATAATAATAAGAATGATGATGATGATAATAATGATAAGAATGATGATGATAATAATAATAATAATAATAATGATGATGATAATAATAATAATAATAATAATAATAATAATAATAATGATAAGAATGAGGATGATAATAATAATAATAATAATAATAATAATAATAATGATAATAATAATAATAATAATAATAATAATAATGATGATGATAATAATAACAATGATAATAATAATAATAATAATGATAATAATAATAATAATAATAATAATAATAATGATGATGATGATGATGATAATAATAATGATGATAATAATAATAATAATAATAATAATAATAATAATAATAATGATGATGATGATAATAATAATAATGATAATAATAATGATAATAATAATAATAATAATAATAATAATAATAATAATAATAATAATAATAATAATGTGATTTGGTGTGATTATTCTAGAATCCAGTTCTATACAGTAACGCCTTCACTGTGTTTGTTTACATGTCAAAGATATTTTTCCACACAAACCCCGCCCCTTTCCTGCAGTCACTCCAGTTGATTGGCAGCGCTCCTGGCCCCGCCCTGGCCCCGCCCCCTCCGCCTCTATTTGACTGAGCCACTGGTGTTGCTCTCACTCAGAGCCGGTGGCTGTGGCAGCATCGTCCATGGCAAGGCAACGGATATAAGCGCGCGCTTTCGTTCTTTCTTTCTTTCTTTCTTTCCTCCTTCCTTCCTTCCTTTTTTTTTTTATCCCCCTCTCCCTCTGTATCTCGTCTCGAGCTCGTGAAAAGCCCCGCACCATGACCGTGCTCGGCCGCCTGTGGACTGTATTCTGCCTGCGCGTGTGCTTTTCCGCGAGCGCCGGATTAGCGCAGAGCTCCAGAGAGGGTAAGTGATGGGAGGACTGGCACTGGCACTGGCACTGGCACCGGCACCGGCACTGGCACTGGCACGCGGAACAGAACCACAATGAAATCGAGACAAAAAGTTTCCGCGGCGGAAAGGACAGCCGAGAAGTCACGAGAGGCGCGCGAGCATGGACACGGAGAGTTGTTATTGAATGCACGCGCTGCCTGGCACTCACTCACTCACTCACTCACTCACTCACGCTCTCACGCGCGCGCGCGCGGTGTCGGATACAGTGTTGCGGTGTCGCACTGATGCGCTTCTGGATTCTGGAGAACTTGCACTCTATTGCAGTAGCGAGCAGCCCGATGTGTCCGCGCGCAGCACGTGACCTCTCCTCACTCCTTACTTCTTCTCCTCTTTGGATAACGGAATATTATTATTATTATCATTATTATTATTAATGATAATAATAATTTATTTATTTTAAAAAAAAACATACCGTCACGAGTCCTTCTATAATAATAGAACAAAATGTGCCTTTCTTGAATTGTCGGATCAGTCGCGAGCGCTTAGAAACCTGCCACAGTGTCGCACAACTCAACTGCTTTTGCTCGCGCTCGGTTATTGGCTAGTCGGTGTATCGGTGTGTGTGTGTGTGTGTGTGTGTGTGTGTGAGAATAGATATTTATATATTTATACAGAATGTACAGGATGAGAACTGATGAATAACTTGGAGAGGGTGCGCGTAAAAGCGTTATATGTCAAGTGTGTGTGTGTGTGTGTGTGTGTGTGTGTGTGTAGTACTATAGTATTATTATTCATTATTTTTAAATCATTCATTTTCATTTGTCGCGCCTCATCGCATAAAGATCTCTGTCTGTCTCTCCATACATATAAATATATATATATATATATGCTCCCTGGGGTAGGCTCCAGGTTCCCCCGTGACCCTGAACAGGAGTAAGCGGTTGAAGATGGATGGATGGATATATAT
>JAFFST010046233.1:7197-19343 GCA_022414735.1 Noturus placidus | reverse complement strand
CCGATCGAGAAGGAGAGGGGACCTGCAGAGGCCACATTCAGAGAGCGTAGGTTGTCCAAGTTGCGTACGTTTCTGGGAGTATACCGCGGTCTGCGCCTGTGGCAAATAACAGGGATAAACTGATGACACATGTTAGTGAGTGTAAACAGATAGACAGCAAGAGAAAAAAAGAGAGAGAAAGTATACTTAGCAGCGTGAGTGGTGTCTTGTCGGTGTCCTTGCTCGGTGGACTCGCGCAGGTAGCCTCGCAGGTCTTTACACGAGCTCGGTCTTCACACGACAAGGGCTGACGCATTTTCTAATAACTTGTTAATCCACCTTTGTCTTTATAACTGCTTCCAATCTTTTTCATATCCTTTTTAACAGCTTTTGGAGCTTCTACGTTATAGTAATCTGTGTTATTACTCAGACAGATGCATTCTTCAAATCAAAAATACAAACCAAGAGGGCCGTGCCAAAACTACTTCAGACTACTTTTCAATTGATTTTACTGTCTTGTAACAAGATACAACCATGTTTCGCTTTTCCAAAATAGATGTACGCTTTTTCCTTTCCAAAGAAACTTTTGACTGTCATGAGTGTCATGACTGTTTTCTGGATCGGTAGATGGAGCAAGAATGCATTTATATCATTAAAAAATGTGGAAATGTTTGTAAAATTAAAAAAATATTTCTTTTCTATTTTTGTTGTGCAGGACTCTAATTTATTTCTCCTTGTGTAACTGTCTCCTTATGTAACTTCTCATCTAACATTCTTTTCATATTCTTTTCATTCTATACCTCCTTTTATTGCCCCCAGGTCATTCTCTGTGAGAACATTGAGTCCTCTGGGCTAATGGTGCTCGCTGTACATTACCAAACAGTACAGCCTCAAGCTCTACTGATCAGGTTGAATGAGTGGCTTAAAGTAAGAATGTATGAAGAAGGAGAACATGTGGGGGTAGTGTGAATAATTGGGGCTATATAGGGCCATATTTACCTAGTAGTTTGAGTGTTTATCTCACCTCTCTTCAATTCACCCTGTCCTTTAAATGTGATGAATGGCAAGTGATGAATGGTATAAGACAAGTTTATTTTGATCTAAACATACAGCATGAGCACTTAAAGGAAAACTCTATTACTTTGAAATCTAATCTTGAGGCTCCACATCTATAGTGATTTTCTGATGAAAATAACAGACACTCTTGGAAGTCTATATCGAATGTCTAATTTACAGATTACTGAGTTATGGTTACTGATTTTCCATCAGTAAAGCCGGTGGTTGCTGTGGTGCAGGTGGTAGAGTGGGTTGTCCACCAATCGTAGGGCTGGCGGTTCAATTCCCGACCCGGATGCCGGATTCCACATGCCAAAGTGTCCTTGGGCAAGACACTGAACCCCAAGTTGCTCCCGATGGCAAGTCAGCACCCTGCGTGGCAGCTCGGCTACCATTGGTGTGTGAGTGAGTGTGTGAATCGGTGAATGAGACACAGTGTAAAGCGCTTTGGATAAAAGCACTATATAAGTGTGCCATTTACCATTTTTAGCCTTTCAGTGGTATTTGTTAATTAAGCTCTAAATCTGTATAACCCTTTTTGAGATTTTTGAGGGATTACTTGATTTGTGGTACTCAGGTGGGTCTGATGACTAGAGACTTTAAGAACCTCCATCCATCCATCCATTTTCCATAGCGATTATTCTACACAGGGTCATAGGGAAGCCTCAAGCCTATCCCAGAGAACTCGGGGCACAAGGCAGGGTACACCCTGGATAGGGTGCCAGACCATGGCAGGGCACAATCACACACTTTTCCAGATAATTTGGAAATTCCAATCCGCCATCAACGCATGTCTCTGGACTGGAGGTGGAAACCTTGAAGCACACGAAGAACATGCAAGTTCTGTGCACACAGGGCGGAGGTGGGATTTGAACCCCCAGCCCCGGAGGTGGGAGGCAAACGTGCCTCTTAGTGGCTTAGTGCCTCTAAGCCACTAAAGTTGGATGAAACACAAAAAGAGCATCTTTGTTAAGACTTTCTTACATCTTCCTTCCCCTCACACATTTCTTGTTAGAGCACAATGGCTGTATTCTTCAATTCAAGTTACACAGTTGCACATATTAAACATCTGTTGACTATATTATGCAAGTAAACCTCCATTATGAGTAAGTTTCAATAAGTGTTTTCTGTTCCTTTCTCAATACAAAGAAATGTTGAAATTGCCCATATGCTACAGTTAAATATGAAGAAGATTGAGAAAAGATTGAGAAACACAAGAGTGTTCTTTTAAAATGTGTGAATTGTGTTAAGTGCGGTTAGAGTGATGAAATGTGTGGTAGAATGAGCAGGAATTGAATATTGTAGAGCCAGAGGAGAAAATAAGGGTGATGAGGCTGTGTGTGTGTGTGTGCGCGTGTGTGTGTGTGTGTGTGTGTGTGTGTGTTGAGAGTTTGTGCAACAGAGGAGAGTTTGTTAAGGAAATGCAATCAAAAGAGAAATAAAAGAGAATGATTATATCATTCACTCATTTTCACTAAGCACTTTATCCAGGTGAGGGATGCAGTGCATCCAGAGACTATCCTAGGAACACTCTGTGTGAAAGGGAAATGCACCCTGGTTGGGTATCCATTACAGGGCACCATTCACACACACACATTCACAGACACATTCACACTATTATCTTAGTCAATCCACCTAGTGCCATGTTTTTGGAAAGTAGGAGGAAACTGGAGAACTCAGAGGAAACATGCATAACTCCTCACTGACAGTAACTTAAGCTCAGGACCCCTGGGCTGTAAGTAGCACCGTGCCATATACAGTATTACATTATTTTCATTAGATTAAATCAAATTGTAGAATAGTATTTGTCACAGGGAAACCACAAATAAAAGAATGAGATCATTTCCTACTAACATCAACAGTTCTCTTCTTGCACTTTTCCTTGGTCCAGTCAAAAACCCACATAAAATGATCCATCCATCCTTTTTTTGGACCGCTTATCCTACACAGGTTTTCAGGTGGCCTGGAGACTATACCAGGAAACTCGGGGAACAGGGTGGGGGACACACTGGCCTCAGGGGGCAACCCATTGCAGGGCAGGGCAAAATTGCACACATACATTCACACACTACAGATAATTTGGAAATGCCAGTTAGCCTACAACGCATGTCTTTGGACTGGGTGAAGAAACTGGAGTTCCAGTAGGTGAATTGATGTGAATGTAGATGTGAATGTGGATGTGCATGGTGCCCTGTGATGAACTGACATGTATGGACTATCCCACCTCCTGCCCAGTGTTATCGGGATATACTCTGGATCCACCACTGTCACGGTCAGAATAAAATGGTTACAGAAGATGAATGAATGAAGTTCTTGATTAATTTTTATCATGTGTATATCTACTAAACTAAACTATCCAGGAGGAGGATATTTATTTATTGCGGATTAAATATTCAAGTAATAACAGAAAATGGCCTACATGAAAGTAAATGAAAGAGTAAGTAAATGTAATTTGGAAATTCCCTAATATAGGTTGAGTGGAGGTGCCCTCCCATGCAAAGGAAATTAAACAAGGCTTACCAGTAAGGAAAGTACCTGTTTGGCGAGACTCACCTGCACAACATGGTTGTGTTTATTGTAACAGACTGTAGTTGTGTTTACTGTTCCTCCTTCTCTTAATCCAGCTTCCATACCTTTAAGATTTAACATACACACCCAGGCTGTGTGTGAGTCAGTAGTTGTTACAAAACTAGATGCTTTTTATTACACCCACAAATGTAAACAGGGTTCACAGTGTTTAAAATGATAAAGAAGACACACAGGACTAACATGACCACTTTATCATTGTGATTCGGTTGCATGGTACAGCATCTCACAGAAGTGAGTACACCCCTCACATTTTTGTAAATATTTGAGGATATCTTTTCATGTGACAACACTGAAGAAATGACACTTTGTTACAATTTAAAGTAGTGAGTGTACAGCTTTTGAAACTGTGTAAATTTTCTGTCCCCTCAAAACAACTCAACACACAGCAATTAATGTCTAAACCTCTGGCAACAAAAGTGAGTACACCCCTAAGTGAAAATGTCCAAATTGGGCCCAAAGTGTCAATATTGTGTGTGTCCACCATTATTTTCCAGCACAGAGCTTCACAGGTTGCCACTGGTGTCCTCTTCCACTCCTCGATGACGACATCACGGAGCTGGTGGATGTTAGAGACCTTGTGCTCCTCCATCTTCTGTTTGAGGATGCCCCACAGATGCTCAATAGGGTTTAGGTCTGGAGACATGCTTGGCCAGTCCATCACCTTCACCCTCAGTGTCACGTTTGGACGCAAGGAAGGCGGAAGCAGGCGCAGACTTGCGTTTGAATATTTACTGAAAACGAAAAAACAAAACAACAAGACAAAGACACTAAGATTAATCTACAAAAACACTATTGCCTGAAACAAACACGCAGGCTACTATACATAAACAATATGGCACGAAACAAAACCAAGCACTAAGACTAACCACAAACACCGTGACACAGACAGGAGTCTAAACAATGAAAGACAAAGACTATGTGAAAACAAGGACTATATATACACACATTCCTAATTTCATTGTACATGTATGACAAATAAAGGTATTCATTCATTCATTCATTCATTCACACACATCAGTGCTCATTAACCACAACGTGAAACAGGTGCATGAAAACATGTGACTTCAGGTGAGCAGAGGCTGATGGGACATGGAGTGTACAAACAGACTTGGGTGGAGACACACACAAAAACGTAAACACAGTCCACGTGTTGAGAAGCTGTCATGCACTCTGCTTCCGGCAGAGCAAAGATGCAGTACCTGCACCCAGCCACCAGAAGGCGCCATGACCGGCAAAGGTGCAGTGCCCGTGTACAGCCACCAGGGGGGAACTGTGACAGATCCCCCCCCAAAGGGCGCTCCTCCCAGAGCGCCACGAAACACCCGCCCTGTTGGCGGACCTGGCCCCCTGGGCAGAATGTCGCAAGCAGAACCTCGGGACCGAGGCTGAGCGACGGCATCCTTGGCGGAACAGAGATGCTGAGCGACGGCGTCCTCGGCGGAACATAGAGGCTGAGAAACGGCGTCCTCGGCGGAACAGAGAATCTGAGCGACGGCGTCCTCGGTGGAACAGAGAAACTGAGCGGCATCCTCAGTTGCACAGTAAGGCTGAGCGGCATCCTCAGTTGAACAGTAAGGCTGAGCGGCTTCCTCAGTGGAATAGTGAGGCTGAGCAATGACCTCCGCAGAAGAGGGGAACAGCGCGGCATATGCTGCGGTGCAGGAAGGCAGAGCGCTGTCCTCAGCTGAGCAGGGGGACTGTGCAATGACCTCAGCTGAGCATGGAGGATGTGCCGGAGCTACGAGGACCTGAGGCGTGACCTGGGGCTCAGGAGCGTGAGGCATGACCTGGGGCTCAAGGGCGTGAGGCGTGGCCTGGGGCTCAAGGGCATGAGGCGTGGCCTGGAGCTCAAGGGCATGAGGCATGCCTGGGCTCTTGGATGTAACTTGGCTCATGGACGGAACTTGGCTTGTGGACAGAACTTGGCTCTGGGACGTGCCTTGGCTCGGCAGCCTGGACGTGGACAGGCCTTGGCTCGGTTGCCTGGATGTGGACGAAACAGGACTCTGGGGCTCAGACGGGGACAAAATTGGGCTCCCAGACTTGGACGGGGACAAAACTGGGCTCCTGGGCTCGGACGGGGACACTGGTGAACCCTGACTTTCAGGCATGGACAAGGGTGAGACAGGGCTCTCAGGCGTGGACAAGGGTGAGACAGGGCTCTCAGGCGTGGACACGTGTGAGACAGGGCTCTCGGGCGTGGGCACGTGTGAGACAGGGCTCTCCGGTGTGGACTCACTCAGTTGTAGCTGGTTATGTAGTGTTATCATACGCTCGAGCTCCTCCAGACACTGGGTGATGCGTTCCTGGAGTGCCGTCGACATCGCCGTGGCTCCTAGCCCGAGTTGCCTCAACTCATCGAGCTGTTCTGCTTGATGCTGTATCTGAACTAATGCTGATTCGAGATGGCTGTAATTTATACCGGAAGCTTGGCATTCGAGCGTGGGCACGGGTGAGGCTTGGCTTTCGGTCGTGGGCACTGGTGAAGCTTGGCTTTCAGGCGTGGGCACGGGTGAAGCTTGGCTTTCGGGCGTGGGCACGGGTGAAGCTTGGCTTTTGAGCATGGGCAGAGTCTGCTTTTGGTGGTTCATCATTTCATAATGCTCATGAAAAGGTAGGTCCGCCTTGGTCGCCACATTAGCTCCCCTTAACAGCTGGTTCAGATTGTAGCCCACCTCTGGGTCTCCGAACTCTTTCAAAAAGGCTGCCATAAATCGCCGACTGTTCTCAAGTTCCTGGGATTGTGTGGCTGCCAATCATAGTGCCCAGCTGCGAGCTGGGCCAAAAAATCGGGACACCATAAACCGAACCCATTTGCTTTCTTTGGGCTTCATATCTGGCAAGCTTGAAAAATACTCCTGACAGTCCCTCAAAAAATAGTCAGGGTAGCCAAAAAAACCATTAAACCTCTCCGGCAGATCCACGAAAATTTCCTGTAGAAATTGCATATAATCCAATGCTGGGATATTGGGCGTGGATTTCCGGGGTTTGTGTTTCCTCCTCCTTAGGGCTGCATCCATCATGCTGCGGGATACCCTGGTGCGTCTGCTGCTTCCAGATAAAGGTCTTTCGTTCTGGCGGAAGGCAGAACACACTCATCAGTGCTCATTAACCACAATGTGAAATAGGTGCATGAAAACATGTGACTTCGGGTGAGCAGTGGCTGATGGGACATAGAGTGTACAAACAGACTTGGGTGGAGACACACACAAAAACGTAAACACAGTCCACGTGTTGAGAGCTGTCATGCACTCTGCTTCCGGCAGAGCAAAGGTGCAGTGCCTGCACCCGGCCACCAGGGAGCCATGACCAGCAACGGTGCCGTGCCTGCACACATCCACCAGAGGGCGCCATGACCGGCAAAGGTGCAGTGCCCGCTTACAGCCACCAGGGAGGAACCGCGACACTCAGCTTCTTTAGCAAGGCAGTGGTCATCTTGGAGGTGTGTTTGGGGTTGTTATCATGCAGGAGTACTGCATACTGATCATGATCTGCTTCAGTATGTCGCAGTACATGTTGGCATTCATGGTTCCGTCTATGAATAGAAGTATGAGTGTCAGCATTTCTGCAGAGGTTGAAGGGGTTGGGGATCAGCCTGTCAGTGCTCAGACCATACACCGCACACTGCATCAAATTGGTCTGCATGGCTGTCATCCCAGAAGGAAGCCTCTTTTAAAGATGAGGCACAAGAAAGCCCGCAATCAGTTTTCTGAAGTCAAGCAGACTAAGGACATGGATTACTAGAACAATGTTCTGTAGTCTGATGAGACCAAGATTAACTTCTTTGGTTCAGATGGTGTCAAGCATGTTTGGCGGCAAATAGGTGAGGAGTACAAAGACGTGTGTCTTGCCTACATTCAATCATGGTGGTGGGAGTGTCATGGTCTGGGGCTGCATGAGTGCTACCGGCACTGGGGAGCTACAGTTCATTGAGGGAACCATGAATGCCAACATGTACTGTGACATACTGAAGCAGAGCATGATCAGTATGCAGTATTCCAGCATGACAATGACCACAAACACACCTCCACGATGACCACTGCCTTGCTAAAGAAGCTTAGGGTGAAGGTGATTGACTGGCCAAGCATGTCCCCAGACCTAAACCCTATTGAGCATCTGTGGGGCATCCTCAAACGGAAGGTGGAGGAGCACAAGGTAACATCCACCAGCTCTGTGATGTCGTCATGGAGGAATGGAAGAGGACTCCAGTGGCAACCTGTGAAGCTCTGGTGAACTCCATGTCCGAGAGGGTTAATGCAGTGCTGGAAAATAATGGTGACCACACAAAATATTGACACTTTGGACCCAATTTAGACATTTTCACTTAGGGGTGTACTCACTTTTGTTGCCAGTGGTTTAGATATTAATGGCTGTGTGTTGAGTTATTTTGAGGGGACAGTAAATTTACACTGTTACACAAGCTGTACACTCAATACTTTACATTGTAGCAAAGTGTCATTTCTTCAGTGTTGTCACATGAAACGAAATAATCAAATATTTACAAAAATGTGAGGGGTGTACTCACTTCTGTGAGATACTGTATATAAGAACAAGTCACGCATAACTTAAATGACAAGACCAGAATGTACCAGAAGGTTGGGTGAAAATAACTGAAAATCTTTCTGTCGA
Source organism: Noturus placidus (assembly GCA_022414735.1). Classification (NCBI taxonomy): domain Eukaryota; kingdom Metazoa; phylum Chordata; class Actinopteri; order Siluriformes; family Ictaluridae; genus Noturus; species Noturus placidus. The sequence continues at coordinate 11,090 of JAFFST010046233.1, read as the reverse complement.
AATGTGTGGGAATGAACAAGTTGATATATTTGTTTTCTCTCAAATGCTGCATGCAGGTTTCAAGAGGTGTTTATTGTGTACAATGCAAGATTTCATTTACCACAGTTAAGGAGTCTTTTGATTGATTTTGATTGGCACATGTACATTACAGCAAAGTGAAATTATTTTCTTTGCATATCCCAGCTTGTTAGGAAGTTGATGTCAGAGCACAGAACACAGAACACAGTGTCAGCCATGATATAATGATATAGCACCCCTTGAGCAGAGAGGGTTAACTCAAGGCAAGGGCCCAACAGTGTCAGACCCAGAGCCTTAACCGTTGATCCCCACTGTCCAGAGCAAATGCTTGTTAGTTTTTTTTTTTTTGTACCTTTAGTTAGTGGAACATTATTAAGGCACATGATTTGACCTTAAGGATCAATGTTTTACCTTTGAGGATAAATTAACATTGTTTGTACGTTCAGGAACAAAATGTACAAACTTATTTTCTTTGATAGTATTTTAATCTTTTTAATTAAAATGTCAAAAAGCTCATAATGCCAAAGTTGTGTAGAATGTAGCGTGTGAGACAGGTATGAATAGGCCTAGATTAAGCCTTGGTCAGAGCCTTTCAGAACAATGCTGAATTTCAAGATGTGACACTGTGGCATTTAAGGCTTAGTGGAATACACTGGCTGGGATGAGAAAGCATGTCAAAAATGTGCTGTTGTTACTCTCAGGCAGAAATTGCTTGCTGACGACATCAGCATCACCTGACTTTTTGGGTTTTTCCTTAAAACTCTGGGTTCAGAATGAAAACTTTCACAGAGTTGAAAATGTAGTTGTCCAATGGTAACTGGTAAGGTCAATGTTTTTTTTTTTACTCTTGAAGACACCACAGTATTTTTTTTTATTGTGTTTATGTCCATTGGAAATAATAACACCTGTAAAATCTAGGACGTCAGTACAAAACAAAAAAAAGTGTGCGTACAGTATGTGTGTTTCCAGGACACGGCTCAAAGCAGGCATGTGTATCTATGTTTGGCTACAGATAAAATCTATTTTGGTCATGAGCTCAAAACTTCCCGTTATCGACATTCATGAACACTGTGTTATTGAACTATTCAGGGATTTGAACACACCTACATTGGCAATTCTGTATTCATTTACGTAAAAATAATTCCTTTATACTGATCCTAACTCAGGTCTTCTATTGGCTTATATTTCAGCCTGAGTAATTCCTCTCCTGATATAAAACAAACAAAAGACAAACATGATTAACTGAAAGTGTACTGGCTCCTGATGAGTATCTGTGGTTTAATCACTGGTGATATGCATGTATGCCTCAAGCTGTTCTGACTAACAAAGAACAGAAGAACTCGCAAAAGTCATGGAACAGGAATAAGTACAAAATATTAACCAGGTAGTGCAGTTATTTTCACCCTTTGCAAATAGTGCCCCTAGCTGGCACTTCTTACAGAGTTACATAGAACACTAAAGACCCTACATATCAAGGATCCTCAAATGATGGATCGTGGTCCAGATGCAGGCCCAAGAAAAGCAAATAACAAAGTACTTCTATAAATACTGTAGCAAAGCTGATAAACACATAAAAAAAACTGCCTTTTGTTTCATGATGCTAAACATGAACCAACCTGGCTTCTGTATCAGATCTTCTGATGTGGTTTATCACAACATACTGTATGCATTTAATGCAAATGTTTTAGCTGAAGGCAGCTGGCTCATCAGAGTAGAGACTAGCTACAGGGCTAGATACACTGACTCAGAAAGGGGAGAGTTTTCACAGACTTTTAATTATTATTTTTTTATTTACTCTCTCGGGTCTGACTAGTGAACTGCCGATATGAAAAACAAACAAACAAACAAACAAACAAACAAACAAACAAACAACAAACCAGAAAGACAAATGGTCAAAGATGAAAAGATTTATTCTCAATAAGTCACATTTAATACAGTGTCTTATTTGTTCAGAGTCTGTGGTGCTAGTCAAAAGTAATTAATGTGAAGCTCCACAGCAAAACAAATCATAACCAATCAAAACTATTGGGTATTATTTAAAGCCATGAACTAGTGACTAATGATGAAGAATAAAATTGTAGGTGTTACCATTCTGTCATGCTGTCATGTTAGTTGATTATCCTGGTCTAAGCACAGAATTTCCTGGAATTGGGCCTCTACAAGTAAACAAACAAACAAACAAACAAATAAATGAATAATAATAATAATAATAATAATAATAATAATAATAATAAGGGAAATCCTAATACCAACAAGATAGTTCCAAGCACTAAATGCTTGGACTCCTAATTAGTGCATATTGTTAAGATATGTATGTTAAATCAGAAAAGAAACGTGATATGGCTTTTTACTGCACCTTAAACTGTTAATCCAGCAATAATTCATTACTGCCTTAATGCTTTGCTTGAAACACACAGACTCATTTTCATACAAAGGTTTGTTTGTAACAGCATGCTGAACTATGGTGCACTGTAAGTGGTGAGTCTTCATTTGAAAATTGCTTGTTATGTAACATTTATAAACCAGTTTTTGAGGTAAACAATAGTAGTCCCTTATACACAACATAAAACCATTATCTTCAAGCTCGTGTAAAACAACGATTGGTGCATGTCTAATTATAAACTTTCGACACAAACGTAAAGTTTTTTTTTTTTTTTTTTTTTTTTGTATATAGAGCTGGATATTTTGCAGATTTCATGTTATTTTTTGACACTTTGTAACTCATTGGAAAGTTTTAAATCACTAGCCTTACTTTCTCCTTTATTCAAATCCAATCTACAGTTTCTGCATCCAGTTAAAATAGAGACAAGTCAATCTAGCAATCAAACCAATTCTCTGGAATAAAAAGGCGAATCCAATGAAAACTGATGCCTTGGTGCCGCCCAGTGATGGTGAACCGAAACGTGTTGAAAAATAGTTCATATCGTGAAGATTTATTTGTCCACTAGAGACCTCTAGTGGTCAATAATAATAATAATAATAATAATAAAACAGTGAAACGGTTTTAGACTGTTGGAGGTCTTGTTGGACTAGGAAATTACATATGTAAACAAGGTCAAATGAAATAATTCTTAAAAGTGCATTAAATTTAGCCTAGCCATACACTTGAAATAATAATTAATGGTTAGAGATTTCCTGTAGGCTACGTTAGAAGAGTCTATAATGCAGTTAGTTGTGCCTTTTTAAGTCACTGATGTAGTTATGTTTGTAAGATTGAAATCTACAACAGAAGACAAGAAAGCAAAATTTGCTGTGTCTTGGAGCAAGCACATGCTATCCTTTACCCAACTTGGGTGGCAACGGTCCAGCAATTATGACTAGGATTATAGAAAACCCCAGAGCATTGTACCACTTAGTTTCCGAATCTTAGTTAGTTTCTTTAGTTTCCTTTGGCTATAAGGAGTCTTCTTAGGCTACAAGGAAAACTGCTGCTTTTGCTGCAATACATATTGCAGCTTTACAGGAAGAACTCATAACTGTTACATTCTGTGTATACTGTATATGTATAACTCTACATGGTGCCATATAGAGGAGTATCTGTAGAAACTTATAGCACTTTTGTAGTGGATAGTATAGTACAGCAATAATCTGAATTCAGAACTATCTGTACCCTGGTTATCTATCTGTATCTGTTCCCTGTGTTCGTCACAAAAGTAGTAGGAATTCTGGGAAAGTTGTTCACTCTTAGAAGAAAAAGGGTATCTAGGACCCTTAAGGGTTCTTCTTCCTATTCTATTTTAGAGACCCTATGTAGAACCCTACAATAGATGTGTTTTAGGACTGTTTTTTAACCCACTACTTCCTGCCTACTCCTTAAAGCAGGGGTGTCCAATCTTATCCGGAAAGGGCCGGTGTGGGTGCAGGTTTTCATTCCA
>JAFFST010046232.1:41072-54806 GCA_022414735.1 Noturus placidus | reverse complement strand
ATATATATATATATATATATATATATATATATATATATATATATATATAAAATCACATTTTAGCTAATACATGTGAAAAATTTACAAACAAAATTCCTTGCCTTCCCATGACTGCAATAGACTTTATTAAATTTCCATGACATTCCAGAAATTCCATGACCGGTGGGAACCCTGTCTATCAGCTCCTCCATACACTTTCTTGTTTGATACAAAAAACATGTAGGTTATAATTCGTCAACGCTTGTCTGAATAGTTTTTAAGGTTGTTTCAGGTCAACACATGCAGGTGACCACTAGGTGTCACCGTGGAGTCCTGTATCAGATTGTTTTAAACACTGAAATAGAAATACACTGGATTAGCCGTAGGGGTCGCCACACGGGATTCCTGGCCGCCATCTTGCTCAGTGCTTCATGGAGACATGGAGGTTTAATCTGCAGAATTTTATTCCCATTCATTCTAATCAAGCAGTCTCTTGACCATTCAATTAATTTGTACATACAATAAATATTATTATATGCATAAATATACATCAGTATTTAAATACATACTGTTATTAATGTGCATATTATTAAAAACCTCAGCAAATAGACTAACATGTAATACAAGCCATCAGGATTGGTTAATAAGCAATAGATTCAAAACATTCACACAAAAATTCCACACATTTCTCAGGCACTACCTTGTGATACAACCTTCCAAGTGACTTTACAGACTACCTTTAGCTATTGTATTAATCACATTTTTATTTTCATGTTCATATTGTTAAATGAAACTAAATGATTTAAATGAGTGTATATACAGTTCACTGTCCTAGAAAGATAACAGGGTCTGTCTCACTGATCGGTTTTTTCCAAGGTTCTGAAGTCGGGCAATGATGATGTCTTAGAGTGTAGTATATTTCTACCAGAAGCCTGATCAGGTAGATGGTATGATTGTCAATGCCATCTTGAGTTTCAGCAGCATGGTCTGCCATGCCAATTCCAAACACACCCCTGGCTCCAGTATCTGACAAGACTCGGTACTGGACCTGGGAGAAGACACTCTTCCTTGGTAGGACATTGCTAGTTCTCTGAGATGCATTTCCACAGCTCCCACTATGGTAACGACTCCCTCAGGTGGCATAATAAGTCCTCCATTGGTTTTCATTCACTGCAGCGTTATGTCAGATCAGCAAGACTAATAAATTATAGACATATATTAAATACATGATCTAGACTATGGAATGTGAGGACATACAATAAAAGTGTGTACAAACATTATATTGGTGACATACAGAGAGATCAATTGCACGTGCTCAAGTTGAGGGGAAAAAAATAGCCGCTCAATCTAGTTTGTGAGTGATCTCCTCGGTGTGAGCAGACTTTTAGAGTCAAACCGCCGAAGAGTTTTTCAAGACAAATCATATCATCATTTGTTCAATAAACAATTCTCTTTACTTCATTCACTGGTCTCTCATGGTTGAGCTTTTCATTTATTTGCAAAGAGGATCATCTGTTACACTTCACTCCCACCATTAGGTGTCAGTGACACTTCTGTTCACTAATTTCTTGTGGAAATTAGTGTTGTTAGTATTGGAAAAGTCCACACAGTTACTAAATCAAAATTCTGGCCAGTGTAAGTACAATGTTTTGACACTGTCAGTTACAATATTATTAGTTAACTTCAATCATAATGGTAAAACATTCAACAGCACTAAGATTGTCAATGTTTATTGAGCAGAAAAATAATTGTTAATACAAGTATGGCTAATGGAGCTATGAAATGCTCATTACAGCTGCACATGGTTCCCATGTTAGTTTTTTGAATACGTTGTGCATCTAAGGGTCAACATTACCACATTGGTCCTAAAATAAGATATAATATCCTGATATATTATTACTATATTTTCCTTGTATTCTGGCAAATACAGTAATACATGAAAACAAGTTTATAGTGTATATGACATTTTTTGCATCAGGATTGTGCCCTGTGATGGACTGGCACCCTGTCCAGGGTGTACCCCGCCTTGTGCCCGATGCTCCCTGGGATAGGCTCCAGGTTCCCCCATGACCCTGAAAAGGAGTAAGCGGTTGAAGATGGATGGATGGATTATTTCAATGGGTAATTATGTTTTGCTTATGCAAGATGCCCAAGAAAGCAACAGTCAACAGGGATTCAATTTTCACAGTCCTCTGTTCATCAAAAGAGGCCATAGTCCGTTATATATATATATATATATATATATATATATATATATATATATACACGCACGAATTTGGGGTTAATTTGGAGCATGTGGGGGGACTGGGTGACCATAGAATGACCTTTATGAATATTCTTTTAATATCTCCAGAACCGCACAAACGAACATTTTTACGGCACAAACGAAGCACAAATGATTGAGACTATTTTGTTGACGTTTTGTGTTCATGGGGGGGCCAACTTCACGCAGGTCTCTAATCACCGTGACTTCCTGACACGTTTCCTGTTACATTCTAGTTCTTTGATTACACCCTTCTGCTGCTGGCTGTATTCGCTTCACAGCTGCTCCACGGACCTCATCCTCATTATGGAGGAGCTGGACGCCTGTTACAACCATGCAATCCTCCTCGCCAAGAGATTGGCGTGCAACATCCCCGACACCAAGGACATCAAAGAGGATTCCCAAGGGTAATTGCGCACCTGTGGACAAAAATCTGAAGAACCAGGTTAGAATTAGCTCAGTTAGCAAAACTAAAAAAAAAAAAAAACAGTTCGTAACCAAAGTCTTTATGCCTTTTAGTCGTCATGAGTGTGAGTGAGTGTGTGTGTGTGTGTGACAGGGGTCTGGAGGTGGCAGAGGGCTGCTTTAAGTACCCTCTGGTGGAACAGTATCTGAAAACAAAGCATGGGACACTGGCACTGACGTGGAAGTACCTGCTATTTTGGGTTTTCACTCTGCTCACATTACTCCTGGCTTGCATCTACCTGGTCTACTACATCTGCCTGGTGTCTCCGAGTGACCAGTTCACCTGTGACTTACACACTGGTATGTCAGACCTTCATTGCATGGAGGACCTTCATGACCGATGGATTCCAGTGTACATGGATTGCATGCTGTCATGTCTGTCCCTACAAGCGTTTAACTGCTAATCTGTGTGTACTCAGGTGTTCAGGTGAATCAGAGCATGTTCCCTCTGGTGCCGTGTAAGCTGGTGGCCGTGGGCATGTTCTGTGTCCTCAGCTGCATTAATGTGTCAGTGTACCTGCTGCTCATGCATGTGGTGATCAACGCAGCATTCCTACCTGCCCAGCAGAGGAAGCAAAGCCGGTTGCTCCATCCCTACAGGATCCTGCCTGCCTTTAGTCACGCCCAGGGGCTGCTCTCAAGCTCTAGTCGCTATGATGCCATCTACCTGCTGTTCCTGGAGGAGAACCTGAACGAGCTGAAGAGCTATAAATGTCTGCAGGTCTGTTCCGTAACAATACAATGCACAGATAAATTGTTTATTAATGAAATTTTGTTTACATTATGATATGTTTACAATGATGATTCTGAAATGGGACAACTTCTGAATTTTTTTTTTTGTAGTTAAGAACATTCCATAGCTTAACATTAAAATAGAAATGATTGTAGGATCATGAGATCAGTTGCTTTATTTCTTGCCATCACCTGTATTAAATTTGGAGACAAGATGAATTGTTGAATGAAAAAATTGTCTTTTTTATTTTATTTTTATTTAATGACATTTTCTCACAGCTGACCGATAGCTGATCCACACCATGTGTCCTGCAAGTTTCTACTTATAATCAGCGTGTTTTGGTACAGGTACAGGTATTAGAGTTATTAATGGGGCAAGAGACTGACACACGTGAGATCGTGGGGACTCTTAGACAAGTGAGGACCGGTGTGGTGGCCAGGAAATTAGCGTCCGTTCTAGACGGCAGCAGCCAATCAGCTCCCGTTAAGAAGAAGGCGTTGTCAAATGTAACTATAAACAGATATAAACGTATAAATAAATAAATAAACAATTCCATCCATCCATCCATCTTCAACCGCTTACTCCTTTTCAGGGTCACGGGGGAACCTGGAGCCAATCCCAGGGAGCATCGGGTACAAGGCGGGGTACACCCTGGACAGGGTGCCAGTACCACCGCAGGGCACAATCACATACACACTCACACATTCATACACTACGGACACTTTAGACATATCAGATGTAATTACTTACTTCTATGAAAAATCTAATGACAGTGATATCTTTAAAATATTTCCTTCAAGTAAATGCTCCAAGCGTACGTTCCCTAGTTGATAAATGGCTGTTGTGTAAGAGGAATAAAAGCCGTTGAGATGTTCTTTTACTTCAGGATGGTAACAGTAACTTCTCTATCGCATCCTGGAGCTCATTTTTATTAAAGGAACAGAACGACACGATGAGGAGTGTTTTATTCATTACATAAAAGGATAACTTCCCTTCTTAGCTATGTTCACTTACATACAGGAGCATCTCAAAAAATGTGAATATCGTGGATTTCAAAATATTGGAACAAGATATTGAATATTTTGAGATTAAAGCGAAAAAAAAAATAACTTTTCCACGATATTCAATTTTTTTTAATGGCATCTGTAGAGATCGTAAAAGCAAAAATTGGATGTAATTAATGACACTGCACTGTTCATCTGGCATGTACATCTGGCATGTACATCTGAGCAAAATCATTCTTCTGAGCATTTATTATTTTTATTTACGTAGCAGACAATAATAATAAATGCTCAGAAGAATGATTTTGCTCAGATGTACAAGTGCATTACTCTGTAAGGTTCTCAGCATTTAGACCAGGCTATCTTTAGAAACAAATACATAATTACAAATTCCAAGGACTAGGATCAGGAGAAATGAATTGAGTCAAATGAAACAGGAGAAACGAGAGATTTCCTGTTATTTGACTTGAGTAAAGAAATTATTTATACTGTAGTCTACAGGAAGGTAAGAAGGTCTTCATGTTCACGAGTTGCTCAGTTGAGTTAAACCCATTCAATTCTCCATTAAAACAGGATCCTAACTATAAGAATGGCTATAATAAATAAAAAACAATATGTTCCATAATGGTGTGGTGTGATTTCCACCACTTTAACAAATTTATAACAAATAAATCAAAAGCGACCATCTAACTATGCCTGATGGATCTCGATCTGTTTTTATAAATGTTAGATGTTAATTTTTAATAATACGTTTTGGTCATAAACCTTTCACCCGAACGCAGGAAACACTAACACGTGTCATATCGACTGTGTTTGTGGAGCTCATTAACAGTTTTTCCTGGTTTCTGGTCCAGGAAAAACATCTTCACAAATTACACCCAACAGCTGTCGCCTTCTGTTGCCCTCTGAAGCAAACACCCTGTTTACTACACATTTCTGTGGTTGTTGTTGTTTTTAATCCCCAATAATTGGAGCACTTTGCTGGACCCATGATTCAGGGTTCTGTTCGTTCTGATGAACTTTTATTCCCGAACTGAATTGAAGGGAAGTTCTCCGAATGCACGCTGGAAGGAGTACGCCTATGTTCACGTAACTTTTCCAAATAAGCGGAAGGATGCTCTGGATGTCGAGTCCGTTCGGGCGTAAAAGTGAATTAGCTAGAACAAACACAGCTAATGTGGCGTGTGCGATTGGACAGCCACTTAACAGCATTAGAGGCTCTATGCACGTCTGGTGTGCTTTTTTCCGCTGACTCTGACGAAGCCAACCTGCTCAGGTATAAAGTTGGAGAAGAGCCACGGCTCATCCTCAACCACCTCTGATCTCTCAGCATCTCCGACCACCTTCGCAGAGCGTCTCCTCCGTCAACTAACACAGGTAGGACAATCGCATCTCTATTATTTATTTATTTATTTATTTATTTAATGGTTCTATTGTGTTGTGGATATTTTCGGGCCGAGCTAGTCAAACCCTATACTGCTTTAAAGATATTTACATTTTCTGTTCTACTTTGGTATAGATTATTAGCGGATGCGAATATCTTGAACGGTGACGTACAGATGTGGGATCGGGATCAAATAAAACATATCGTGTTTTCCTTTCAATAGCATTTCTTCTAAATGGAAAGAAACATAAAAGGTTTCGGCTGTAAAATAAGAGTTGACTTGATTTCTTACAAATTTGTAAGTAACTCCTAAACAATTTTAACCTTCAAGAGAATTGTTGCTTATAGCTGCTTTAACCCAGAAACTTTCTGGGTTAAAGCAGACTTTCTGGGTTTCTCAGGCAGATGATTACTGTAAAATGACATTATAAAGCATGGAAAGAATTATGTTTAAAATGTTTATCATGATGTGTCTGTCTGCTTCCTGTTGGGTCGGCACCTCATCCAAAGTGGGGATAGTTTACTTTAGTTACATGGTGTCTAATCAAATACAGTGGTCTTCTTTTCTTGTTCCTGCCCCTCTGTGTTGCTCAGACAATGGCGATTTGGCTCCAGGGTGGTGCTCTGCTGTTCTTGCTGGCGTTCTACAGTGCAGGAGTCAATGCTGGGGCACCCCAACACCTGTGTGGTTCTCACCTGGTTGACGCCCTGTACCTAGTCTGCGGCCCGAACGGGTTCTTTTACAACCCAAAAAGAGAGGTGGATCCTCTGCTGGGTAAGGAAGAATTCACGTTTAAATGAGGTTCCTTCCAGTTTTTATCCTCAGATTCAAAATGGACCCATCGTTTTTGTATGACGATTTATGAGGTCTTTTTCCAGGGTTCCTTCCCCCGAAATCTGCTCCGGAGGGCGAGCTGGCTGAATACCCCTATAAAGAGTACAGTGAGCTGATGGTGAAGAGAGGCATTGTGGAGCTGTGCTGCCATAAACCCTGCAGCTTACATGACCTGCAAAACTACTGCAACTGAAACACCAGCAAATGGTGACAATGGCCTGCTTAATTGTGGGGGGGGGGGGGGGGGGTTCCCTAGAAAATAAAAAGGTACATTAAATGAACGTCTACCGTGTCGTGGTTCTTCTTTAGTGACACGTAAAGCATGAACTATACAAACAAGACCATGGAGAACAACACTTGAGTCAGACATTATAGATTCCAAGTAAAAAAAAACCCTTGTGATATAACAGAATGAATAACTGACAAGCAGGATACTAAAGCAAATATTCACATTTATTTGTTTAGCAGACGTTTTTTAACGTCTTTTTTTAACGTTTTAATTTGTTTAACCCTGGGTTTAAAACAACCCGAATTGGGTTATTTTTAGCCCAACAGCTGAGTAATTATGGGACAGAACACATTCTGGGCTAAACTAACGCATCAAGTTGGGTTGTTCAATTTAACCCAGCAAAACGGGTTGTTTTTCCAACCCAAAGGGCAGTTTTATTTTTACTAAAAAATTCTGGGTTCATTTTATTTCATAAATGGGTTCGTATTTTCCGGGTTATTTTTACCCTAACAAAAAAAACCTGTCAATTACAAACCACCAGCTAACCATTTAAACTATTACCATTACTGGTTCTTAATGGTATCCACTAGACATAACATGTCACCAATAGAAGGACAACTAGACAATTAGAGTCCAGTAGAGACCCACAGGGGCCATTACAATTTAATTCAAACCAACACAATTCCCATTATAACCATTAAAACAATGACTTATTCTTTCAATTGTTTTTTTTTTCAGCAGGGATCAAATTAATTGTTGCAAATGATGAGATGAGCTACAACACATTTAATAATAATAAACAAAAACACTGAATACACCCAAAAAAAGAATACAAGCACTAATATTTAATGGTGTTTAATGATTTGTAAATTATATTGAAAACATTACATTGTTATGAAGATATTTGCAATTGTTTGTTATAGGTCTCATTATGTTTCGGGCTAGAGCTTGTTGCTTTGACACAGAGTGTGGAGTGAAACTGACTCATTTTGATTCAATTCATTCGTAACTTTGAAAAGCTTTATTTCTCACTTCACTACTGTTAATAGAATTTTTTTCAAACAATTCGTTTAGTATATTATTATTATTATTATTATTCAGATCCCCCCATGCTATTAAATTAGCACGTCACTGACCTACTAGCATTAGCATGTACTGTTTAGGCTCGATTAGCTGAAATGTTTCTCGTGGTTGCTGAAGTCTTTGCAGAAAGCAACAGAATGTTATTGCTTTGATGTTAACTGTCACCATATTCTATTAGTATTTTATATAAAAATTCATTTCTGCATTCATACTGAACACATAAACTGTGATACAGCTCTGTAAGATGGCTAGCACAAATGTGGCTATATTTATATATATTTATATACAGTTATACACGATACTTTATAATGAGAAATCAGGGATGGGAGGATCGAGGGGTTCAATTCAGAAAACAAGTTACTCACACTAATATGAGTGAAATATATTGGAAATATCCTATATACTCACAAGTGCAAAACCTTCAGGTTAAACCTGCACTCCCTAAGCAGTTTCTTAGGACTGAACCACCTGATTCTAATTTTATGGATTTGAAAATTAAAATATGCAACATACAATAATGAAATGTTCATATGACGTACTTGCACAACAACCGGAGGCTAAAATATGACAATAAAGGTGTTCATGATATTTAAAAATAATAGAGCTAAAAAGCAAGATAGTAGAATCTAAAAAATTACACAATTAAAAACACAATGGTAAAAATATACAATTCTGTAGAACTGCACAAAATAAACGAGTGTCTTATTGCATGCAAAACAAAGCGCCTTTACAAAGGCTTGAAAGGTCCGCTAATCCTGGCTCGATCCAGACTCCAGATCTTCCACTAAGAAAGGCTCTTTCTCCCGGAGGATTTGACAGAATTCTGCTTTCACAGCTCTTCCTCCCGTGTCGAGAGAGATGTACAGGAGCCTCATTTGCTTACGAGATGTTGGTGCTGCTGTAATGTCATCGTACATGTCATCACTAATCATGTTCTTGCTTTTTAAACAGTCTGCTATCTGCATTACAGAAGAAACTCTCTGAATCAGAGAGTCTCTGTGTTTGTCCACAAAGTCAGCACCTAAAATGCAGATAATAAGCGAATGATTGTAAACATTAAACATTTAAACAGTGTACACAGCAACTGGATTAGATATGTAGTAGTTTTTCATAGAAATATTTTAATATTTAAAACACCAAAAACGAATATATTTGCCGTATAGTTCAATGTGAAATGTGCAATCTATTGTGAAACTTCCACCAAGTTAAATGTTTCAGACAGCCTTACCTGTTCTATCCATTCTGGCTCTCTCTGTATCTGATGTGACTAGACAGAAAACAAGGCTTGACTTGATCATCTCATTAACATACAGCCCAAGCTACAGTTCCTGAGAACCTGTCGGAGTCTTTCACTCTGTGTTTCACACCTGACCTAACTGTTACTATACCCTGTGTTTACACTAGCAAGCAAGAAAGTGACACTCAACCATTGATTTCTTCAGTTTCCCCACTCACAGCTTTAGTTCATACCTGCAATTACTTCCTGTGATTGTAATTCCTGTAACGCAAATCAAACCTAACTTCTATTTTAAAATGAACTGGTGTGTATAAATTATATAGTGGGCTGTAGGCTATACAGTATTGTTACTACCATATATTATCCAAGCTTAAATAATAAATAAAATAAAAATAAATAAATAAATCTGGACAGGCCACACCCACAGATGACAATAGCCCCCACTACAAGCCTGCAAGAGACTACAAAATACAACAGACACACCGCATTTTGTTTTTCTCGATCCACTGTGACCCTGAATTAGGATAAAAGGGTCTTAAAGATAGACAGATGTGTGGATGAATGAATGAATGACATGCTTAGCCTTGCCAACCCATTAACACCAGCCGCTCCTAAACATGCGCACCCTTATTTAAACATTTGCTCACCTGTAAGCAAGACCATACGAGGCTTCCACACCACCTGGCACTTTTCATCCAAAAGACTTAATGTGACTTTATTCACCTCAGTATTAAAGAGCACTTCAAATGTAGGGTGAAAGTTGGGGCCGTAGTCACAATCAAACGTCTCATCCTCAGGAAACAAGTGATGGATAGATAGTCAAGTGTGTTTCTTCAAAAATGACGAGTCTTTTATTTATTTATTTATTTTTAAATAATGATATCAGCAGTTTTCTTTACCTCTGGTTGGGATACATAATCACAGTCAGTAGTTTTACAGCATAGTCTGTATATTTTACCAGGGGTCAGCTGACATTTGGAGCTTGTCAAAATGTATGTGCTGGTGTCATGTCTTTTCTGTACCTTTAAGGCCCCCCAAAAAATACTGTATTTTAATAAACATATTCAAAAAAATGACAATTTTGGTCACGAAGCTGTGGCTGACAATACAGTACATTTTTCACTGCACATAAGCACAGCATCAGGAATAAATAACACTACACTATAATGTTCAACAGAAACAGTATTGATTAAAGCAAATTACCTCATCAACGGGGACATTCCCCGGTAACAGATGGATGTGCAGTTTACTCATCCAGTTATTATAGAACAGGAGAACTTGGGCTGTGATGGGATACGCTGGGAACAGCAGCGATTTTAACAGACCAAAAAGGGAAAGACATTGAATGTCTATGATCACGTGTGTGTCTGTTACTTTCAGCGGCTGAAGGATCTCCACGTTTCCATCGGTCACGTGTGCCACAGTCAGTTTAACCACATCTTTACCTGTAACATATAAACAACCAGAACAAGCCATACTAGATTATATTAACAAAGATTTTTATCCCACAATGACAATATACTGCAAAGCTCTACATCAACTATTCTACTGTAATATTATACTCATCAGGAACACCTTTCTACTATTTTTTTTTTTATTAGTATAATGATTTTGAGAAATGTTTTAAATGCTTTGAGATACCAGGTCATACATTCGAAACCTTGGATTGTTCTTGGGGATGTTCTGATTTTTGGTGTATAACTATAACAATTCTTTCGGCCCTTAAAGGGGTTCACTGCCCAAAAAACAAAAAGATTGACTGGAACCCCTGTAAAAGGCTTAATTTCAATACACTTTGATTCTTACTTAAAGAAAGAAAACATTATAAGACAGTCAAAAGTCAACTTACGGATCTCGCAGTGTGGAAGGTGGAGGTGACTTATAGAACCTTCCCAGCAGTCAATACTGTACAGAGGTCCTGCAAACTCCATTTGGTGTAATCCATCAAAGAAACGGTCGTCCCAGGACACTATTCTGTACAGCACGCTTCCTTGGTCTTCCAGCTTAAACACAAGGTTGGTGGATTTGCACATAAACTCACCAGCAGGAACGCAGAGACTCCTGAAGAACAGAAAACCAGGTGAGAAACACGCCAGCTTTAATAATTCAGCAGTCCGAATTTAGTTTGAATGCAGAAATGTACAATTCATAAGTTGGGCAGCTGTGGCTCAGTCGGTAGAGCGGGTTGTCCACTAATCCACTAATCGTAGGGTTGGTGGTTTGAATCCCGGCCCGGGTGATCCCATGCCGAAGTGTCCTTGGGCAAGACACTGAACCCTAAGTTGCCCGGATAGCAAGCTAGCACCTTGCATGCAGCTCTGCTCCCATTGGTGTGTGATTGTGCTCTCATTTGTAAGTCACTTTGGATAAAAGCGTCTGATAAATGTAATGTAAATGTAATAAGTTTACTTCGGTTTGGTTAAAAACCTACTTGACTGGGCTATAATGTGATAAGAGGTAATTAGCTAACATAATAGGTTAGTTAATTAATTGCATTAATCAATAATAGTTAATAATGAATAAGTTAGTTAATTGCATTAATACAGACAAAAGAAAATCCACAGCTGCACGATTTTTACACTTCAGCTCTTTCAGATCTTTGATATAGCACATCATGATGAAACAAAAAGTGAGCAAATTTTAAGTTTAAACACCAAATGAAAACTTGTATTGAGGAAGTCAATAAAAAGTGTATTCATGTGTATTTACCGGTTTTTATCAGAACGGCTTTTAACTAATTTAGGAATCAATAGTTCAGTGTCGCCTGAGTCCTGTAAACAAAATAAGAGACCAGGCATTTTCACTGGGTGAGCACATTTATCTGATCAATCCAACATTAAATAGACCCCCCCCCCCCCCCAAAGATATTATGACAGACACTGTTTATAAGAAAAATGTAAATAATGACATTAACACCAAATTTGACATAAAACATACATTTTGTTAATATTTTTTTTATTTTAACCAACATGCAAATACATTCACAATTAAGGGCAATGAAACACATCCAATCCACCTACTGACATGTTTTTGAGAGGTGGGAGGACTCCAGAGGAGACCCTCATTGAAAGGTGGAGAATAGTTGAGCTCAGACAAAAACCCACTCGCTCTCCTTGACTTAAGGCTAAAAGACATTAATACAAATACATAGTTATTTTTCAGAGAGAATACTTTTCAGTTTGAACAGTATTCTATGTGCCATGCTGTTTAATACCCAGCATATAACAATTCTACCACGTTTAACTGATCACAGTCGTCATGAGTGAGCTTTGATTTCTCTAGTGAATCAATCAGAGTAAATCCCTAATGATTCACTCGGAACATTTTTTAATACTGCGTATTTAATGCTAATATATAAATCCTTATACTGCATTCTCAGAGCTTGGGGATTATACAAGTTGTGACAGAGTACAGTCATAGTTTTTGTTTACTACTCCTGTATGTAGCCATTATTTATACATTTGTTCTTGTTGATCGTTTGACCTAGCCTTTCCCACCACAATGCACTTTATTCCTCACATACTTTATACTCCCATTCCAGCAAGTACTCTTGTACCTCCAATGGGAGGCCCACTTCACACGTTGGGAAACACTAGCCTAGACAGTAACCAAGCACAAGTTAATACTAATCAAGCAGATATAAAAATAAAATTACAGCAAAAGGCAAAAGGCAAATAACATAACCAAAATTACACTCATCATCATAATAAGTTAAATGTAGATGTACTCACAAGCATGCGTGGAACTGTGGAACGTTCAAATCTGTTGAAGATACGCCGAAACCAGAGCAAATAAAAGAAAATCAGCATGTGTGAATAAAAACTAAAACAAAAACAATGCTTCATACATAAATGGTCTGCATTTTATAGCGCTTTCATCCAAAGCACTTTACACAGCGTCTCATTCACCCATTCACACACACACACACACACACACACACACCAATGGTAGCAGAGCTGCCATGCAAGGTGCTAACTTGCCCTCGGGAGCAACTTGGGGTTCAGTGTCTTGCACAAGGACACTTCGGCATGTGGAGTCATGTGGGCCAGTAATTGAACCACCAACCCTACGATCAGTGGACAACCCGCTCTACCACCTGATCCACAGCCACCCCTACATGAAATAGATCAGTTTTGACCATGGCGTAGTAACTATACATTTTTAGATTTTAAGTTCTTCGTGAACCTGACTCGTGTTGTGCAAACCATTTAAACGTAGTTTGTTAGCCTAAAAATGACTAAGCTCACTTCATTATAGCTCTTCTTCAGAGAGTGACGCGAACTGCCCTATAAACCACATGTTAAAAGAACCGTCTAGACTGTCTGTAGGTCTAATTTTAAGTGACAGCTTTAGACAACTACAGTGGTGTGAAAAAGTGTTTGCCCCCTTCCTCATTTCCTGTTCCTTTGCATGTTTGTCACACTTAAGTGTTTCGGAACATCAAACCAATTTAAACAATAGTCAAGGACAACACAAGTAAACACAAAATGCAATTTGTAAATGAAAGTGTTTATTATTAAAGGTG
>JAFFST010046232.1:25579-40062 GCA_022414735.1 Noturus placidus | reverse complement strand
TTACAAATTGCATTTTGTGTTTACTTGTGTTGTCCTTGACTATTGTTTAAATTGGTTTGATGTTCCGAAACACTTAAGTGTGACAAACATGCAAAGGAACAGGAAATGAGGAAGGGGGCAAACACCACTGTATAGTAAAAACTACATGGAAAAGTAGCTGTGTGGATATAAATAGTGTACGAACACCTGCTGAAATTGCAGGGTTTTGAAATGAAAAGAAAAGACGAAACCAAGATCTTGTCAAATCGTTTTTCACCTTTTATGAGAGATACTGTAGTAACTAACAAAATTCCAATTCAAGCAGAAAACGAATAAAGACAATTTTTTTAAAAGAGGAAACCAGCAGTTTTAGAGATACTCTAAGCATCCCACCAACCATGCCATGTCACTAGGATCATATTGTTCCTCCATTCTGATGATCCATTTGATGTAAACATTAACTGACCTCTTCACATTCACACACTCATTCACATCTAGGGGCATTTTTGTGTAGGCAATCCACTTACCCTGATAATTCATGCGAGGAAACACCATACGCTGGTGCAATGACTCACCCTGTACCTCTTGCAAGGGACCCTGTTGAAAAATTTCTCTCCTCCTCCATGCTTCAAAGTTCATGTCCCGAAGACAGTCCCCGTTTACTGCCACCATCTCCTCAATCTTCTCTAGCAATTCCATGACCTGGGTGTTATCATGTCTGTTTTTATTATTAAAAACATGATATCTGTTTTCACATTTCTCAACCATCCACTGGAGCGCCTTTCCTTCACTCTCAATGTGTCTCTCTATGGTTGTCTCCCCCAGAAAGTCCCCATTTGTAAAGAGGACTATAATGTGACTCCAGACTCTCTCACCGAGAAGATTCAGGTATCTAACTAATGATTTTCTTTGTTTTTCCCTAAATTTGAAGTCCAAGCACATGACTAGCAGTATAGCATGTGGACCTGGAGGACACATGGACACACTGAGCTCAAACTCCTGTTTAAGTGACTCACTGCAGTTCCTTCTCAACCACCCTGGAGCTTCAATCACAGTGATCTTCCTCTTGGCTACTTTCCCCTGTTTCTTCACACACTTGTCTCTTTGGCTGAACTCTAATATATCATTGCCCAGGATGGTGTTTCCTGATGAACTTTTCCCAGCATTCCTGTAGCCCAGCAGCACAATCCTCACTTCTGATAGATGTTCGATAACTGCAGGATAAGGAGAAAAACACAGCCATTACATTACTCTACTGGTCCCTGTAACAATTAGTAACTGCAAGTATAAATATTAAAATATCAATGTATGTCTCTAATGCAGAAAAGCACTAACAGATAAGATTTATTATTTTCCCAGAACTTACACCTCTGTTTTCTAAAGAATCTTCTCTGAATTGACACCTTCATCCTCCTCTCCTTTGATCTGTCTTCCTCTGCAGTCTTCCTCTTTTTCACTTCTTGTAATATCTTGGTGTCAATTTCCAAATGCCCGCCTCCATTTCCTGCCATCATCTTCTCTATCTTCTCCAGCAGCTCGGTGACTTGGGTGTTCTCATTTCTGCTATTATTGTTGAAAACATGATATCTGTTTCCACATTGTTCAACCAGCCACTGAAGGGCCTTTCCTTTACACTCAATGTACTGCTCTATAGTTTGGTCTCTTATCCAGTCCCCAACGGTGAACAGAACTATACTGTGACTCCAGACTCTTTGTGTAAGAAGCTTCATACATCCTCTCAGTGCGTTTTTTTCACTCTCCCATAATTTGAAGTCCAAACGCATAACCAGCAGAACAGCGTGTGGACCTGGAGGACACATGGACACACTGAGCACAATCTCCTGTTTGAGCGCCTGCGTTACAAATGTATCTCTCTGCCATCCTGGAACTTCAACCACAGTGATCTTCCTCCCTGCGACTTCTCCCTGTCTCTTCACACACTGTGCACTTCCTTGTAAGTCAAACTCCTCGCTGCCCAAGATGGTGTTTCCAGCTGAACTTTTCCCTGCAGTCCTACAGCCCAGTAGCACAAGCCTCAGTTCTGAGAGATGGTGTGCGTCACCTTCAAACAAACAAAAACATTCCAAAGCATTATTATTATTATTATTATTATTATTATTATTATTATTATTATTATTATTATTACTACTACATTATTACAAAGCCGCTATACATGATTTCAGATATACTGTAGATTTATATTTAGAACCCCAGTGAGCAAGCTAGGGTGTGGTTGTATCCAGAAAATTTTACATCTTACACGATTTCGCCTTTAAGCAGAAACAATCGTGATATTGTGTACATTAGACACGTGTGTTTATGTTTGTTATGTCTCCTCCCTGTTCTGTCATTGGCTGTTATTTCATGTGTGTCTGAAGTGCTGCCAGCCGTCAGCAATTAAGACGCTGATTATGTTTGCATACAGTATATAACACGCACCTCCCAGCACACAACGCGGAATATTAGATTAGATAGTATAGTAGATACGATAGATAACCATAGTCACAGTCACAGTTCACGTTTCATGCTTCGTTTCGTCTGTTTAGTTCACGGTGGTTTCTCCACTCCCAGTTCCTAGTTGTAGTTTATGGGAACCACTAGGCTAGACATTAACCAAGCACAAGTTAATACTAATCACGAAGATATAAAAATAAAATTACAGCGAAAAAAGGCAAATAACATAACCAAAATTACATTCATCATCATAATAAGTTAAATGTAGATGTACTCACAACCATCCTTGGAACTGTGGAACTGCGGCATGATCCAATTTTTTGAAGAGACGCCTGAAAGTAGAAACCAGCAAATAAAAGAAAATCAGCATGTGTGAATAAAAACTAAAACAAAAACAATGCTTCATACATAAATGGTCTGCACGTATATAGTGCTTTCATCCAAATGCTTTTACCAATCAGATATGTAATATTGGATCATTTCCCTAATAAATAAATGATCAAGCTTAACATTTTTGTCTCATTTGTTTAACTGGGTTCTTTTTATATACTTCTAGGAAATATGGAAAATTCTGAAAGGTTCACAATCGTTCAAGCACCACTGTAGAATAACTATGATTCTGCCTGGAGGAGACCATCCACAAAAGCCACTGCTCAGTTAAAGAGGGTAAACATTCCAAAAGGCATGTTGGAGAGTTAGCAAATGTGCAGTAAAACGTGCACTGGTGGAAACCCAACACTGCTCATCATCCGGAGAACACCATCCCCACCATGAAACATGGTGATAGTAGCATCATGTCAGAATGCTTTTCGTCATCAGGGACTAGGAAACTGGTCAGGTTTTATGGTAAGATGGATGGAGCCAAATACAGGGCAATCCTAGAAGAAAACCTGTTAGGGACTACGACCCTAAGACAAGGCCACACCAAAACAGTTCAAAACAAAAACCTAAATGTGTTTGATTCAACTTTGAGCCACAATAAAAAATATATTTTTAAAAAGTATATATTTAGACTAATGCAGGCAAACTGTTTACTTGATTCATTTTCATAATCTTGTAGTGACTTTATGATTACAGCAGTACGTCTTACGATGTGCAAGACTCTATGATAAATACCTGACATTTGTCTAGTGAAAACAACTGAAAACAGTCTTCCATTTAGTGTTCGGGACTCAGACACAGTCTCAGTGTTTAAGTCTAGGCTTAAAATGTATTTATTCACTCTAGCCTACCCTGACTAGACTTTCCATCATGCTAATTCCCAGTCTTAACAATCTTTTCTCTCCCTCTCTCCATCTGCCGAGCTACACATGAGTTTATGGAGATGTTGGAGATCCTGGTCCTTTCTGCTCTCCGGACCTGCATGATCGGTCTCGGAGGTCCTACTTCTGGACGGAGCTCTCATCTACTCCAAATCCAGACTGCTGGGACAAAGGCTTTTCAAAGCCAAACAGATTACATATAGATCAATTATTATCTCTTTAAGAATATCTGTTGTTACCCAGATGAGGATGGGTTCCCTTCTGAGTCTGGTTCCTCTCAAGGTTTCTTCCTCTTAAGGTTCTTCGTCGTAAACATCTTAGGGAGTTTTTCCTTGCCATTGTCGTCACTCAGTGTCGTGCTCAGTTGGGATAATTTCTCACTTTTACTGTGTGTATACTGTGTATACTGTATATTCCTGTAAAGCTGCTTTGAGACAATATCTATTGTAAAAAGCGCTATACAAATAAAATTGAATTGAATTGAATATGACTAATTACAGATGAACCACAATCTAAAAACTCACCAGATCTGTAACGGATGTTACTCCAAGCCATCTCTGACTACTTCTCTCTCTCTTTCACATCTGCAATAAAACAAACAAACAAACAAACATCTGTTTTCATCTTTAAACCACTGCTCATATTGGAATCCCCTGTCGAGAATGCATTCCCCCCATGTTGTAGAGAAGGCAAAACCAGGATAAATCAGAGCAGTCTCCAGAAGACTTGGTTGCAAGACTCAGAATCTAAAGAATGAGACATGTCATTCTAAAGAATTTATAAAGCAGGTAGAGATGGAGCACGAATAAGCCACGAAACAGGTTCTGTGACCTGTTACATTTAGTCATTAAGCACACTTTCTATCCAGAGCAATGATAAAATATGCTAAACAGTTAAAATCACCCAGTAAATCTGCAAGGATTCATTAGCTAAAAGAAAAATGCTAGTACTAGTAAACGCTAGTAGAAAAAGTGCATAATTTTGCCTCTTTACACCACACAATGGATTTTAAATGACGTATCGAGATGTGATTGGAGTGTGACTTAACTTTAATTCAAGAGGGTTATTTATTTATTTATTTATTTATAACAGTTTAGGAATTACAGCTATTATTTTTAAATAGTCATTCCATTTACCAAGTGGACAGACAAACAGTCATAAATAGGATTATTTTTAATACTCGGATGCAAATATTTCGTTGTCAATGACTGTCGGAGATCTGGATTCCATGGACCTCACAAAATGCTGTATATCCAGTGATGTAATCAGAGGATGAAAGTGGTTTATTTGGGAACCGGAAATAGTGTGTGTGTGTGTGTGTGTGTGTGAGAGAGAGAGAGAGAGAGAGAGAGACAGAGAGACAGAGAGAGAGACAGAGAGAGACAGAGAGAGACAGAGAGAGAGAGAGAGAGAGAAAGAGAGAGAGAGACAGAGAGACAGAGACAGAGAGAGAGAGACAGAGAGAGAGAGAGAGACAGAGAGAGAGACAGAGAGAGAGAGAAAGAGAGACAGAGAGAGACAGAGAGAGAGAGAGAGAGAGAGAGAGAGAAAGAGAGAGAGACAGAGAGAGAGAGAGAGAGAGAGAGAGAGAGAGAGAGAGAGACAGAGAGAGAGACAGAGAGTCAGAGAGAGAGACAGAGAGAGACAGAGAGAGAGAGAGAGAGAGAGAGAAAGAGAGAGAGACAGAGAGAGAGAGAGAGACAGAGAGAGAGAGAGACAGAGAGAGACAGAGAGAGAGAGAGAGAGAGACAGAGACAGAGAGAGAGAGACAGAGAGAGAGAGAGACAGAGAGAGAGACAGAGAGTCAGAGAGAGAGACACAGAGAGACAGAGAGAGAGACAGAGAGAGACAGAGAGAGAGACACAGAGAGAGAGAGAGAGACACAGAGAGACAGAGAGAGAGACACAGAGAGACAGAGAGAGAGACACAGAGAGAGACACAGAGAGACAGATGTAAGCAAGATGAAGACAATACAGTACAAGTGTACTCCAGGATTAAGCCTTTAAGATCCTTTATTAATACACTTATGAACACCAGAACTACATTTACATTTTCAGAACTACACACTAACGCCAATAATCTTATATATAGTTAAAAAAAAAAAATAAGTAACAATACTAGTGTTATAAGTATTAACAAAAGTCTATACAGTATTGTCACGACTCAGGAGGCAGGAAGTAAGCGCAAGAGCGTTTTATTAACAGAAAACATGAAAACAAACCTTTACGCTAGGAAACCAAAACACCAACGAAAATCGTCCGACAGTCTGAAGCTCGTAATCCTTTTCAGAAACATGCCAAACATTCAAAACATGCAAAACTTCCAAAACAATAACGCGCAACTTAGTGCTGAAAACCAGGAACTGCAATAACCCACTTGTCCACGCTTCCGGCATGCACCCACGTAAGTAGATCACATGACCGGGCAAAATCTGTGTTGTGGCGCCCTCTGTTGGTCGAGGAATGACATATACACATATATACATACATATATATATATATATATTATTAGTAGTAATAGTATTATAAGTAGCAGTACAAAAATGAGTATTAGTAGTAGTATTAAGGAATAGCATGTCGTAGAACTAACGATTCTATAATTATTTATTTAAAATATACTACCAACAACAACAACAATTTGTTGCCTTTTTTGTACTACAGATCTTTTTTAATTGCCGGAGTAGCATTTATAGTATTAATATCTGTAGTTGCAGCAGTAGTAGCCATAGTAATAGTAATAGTAATAGTAGCATTCATAGCAGTACTATCAGCGGTAGCTGTATATAAATAAACTCTCTATATGAGCATTTAAAGCAGAGGCAATGAGACAAAATGCATACATCTGTAGCCAACTTTGTTTTGTGCACGGGAGATTTCTCTGCTAATCCTCTAGGGGGCAAAATAGAGCTATACACACAGGGCCACAAACTCAAATACTGACAATATGCTAATGAAGTATAGTTATTCATTAACAAGCTGAAAATATGACGCTGTAAAGAATTGGTTTTCAAAGTGGGGGCCGCCAGGGGGCGCCAGGGGGGCCTCAACAATTTGGTGTGAAAAATAAATTCTCACTCTAAGACACACACACACACACACACACAAAATCAATTCCTAATGTAATGTAAATATGTAAGATGTAATTATTAATAAAAAGGGGGATATTTTCAGAAGTCTGTAATTTTAAATGTGTTTTAAAGCCATCTTGCAAAAGGGGGGCCTCGGTCAAATGTTAATGCCATTTGGGGGGCCTTGCCCTGGAAAGGTTTGGGAACCACTGCTGTAAGGTGTCTCTCAGAATCAGTAATAAAGTAAATAAAGAGAATTGTTTGTAATAAAAAAAAAAAAAAGTTTGACACCCCTGCTCTAAAAATTCAGATACAACAATTACAAATATTCAATATTAGTCAACAATAATTAAAATTTCCATATGAAGTACATGAAACCTCTAGAAATAAAAAATAATCGAATAATTACATAATAATTAGAATAGCCACAAATGTAAACCTTTTTTGTATCACCCAGAAGTGGAAATTATTTGAAAATAAAGGTGTAAGATTTATTTTTATATATCATAGTCACAATAGCAGTGAGAAATATAAAATATCAAGGCGTACCGGTGTACCGGCTGCTTTTATCTGCCAAACAACAGTTTGAGTTGATGCCAAAGAGCTCCATTTTGGTCTTATCTGTCCACAACACTTTTACCCAGTTTTCCTCTGGTGGTCAGATGAGAACAAAATGGAGCTCTTTGGCATCAACTCAACTCGCCGTGTTTGAAGGAGAAGGAATGCGGCCTATGACCCTAAGAACACCATCCTCACTGTCAAACATGGAGGTGGAAACATTATGCTGTGGGAGTGTTTTTCTGCTAAGGGGACAGGACAACTTCATCACAGGGACGATGGACGGGGCCATGTACCATCAAATCTTGGGTGAGAACCTCCTTCCCTCAGCCAGGGCATTGAAAATGAAAAGTAATTACTAAGTCATTACCAAGTACTAAGTCATGTTTTGCAGAGGGGTCAAATACTTATTTCCCTCATTAAAATGCAAATCAATTTATAACATTTTTGACCTGCGTTTTTCTGGATTTTTTTGTTGTTATTATATCTCTCACTGTTCCAATAAACCTACCATTAAAATTATAGACTGATCATTTCTTTGTTTGTGGGCAAACATACAAAATCAGCAGGGGACCAAATACTTTTTTCCCTCACTGTAGCATGCCAATGTAAGCACCACAGTCAGGATTAATACAATAATGATGTAATTGCTAGCTGGTTGTATCAAAAGCATGACTGAACAGGTAGAGGGTAAACTATAATCAGAAGCAATTGCAGTCTATCCTTGGTCAGATGGTAGTGTAGTATGTAGCCCATGTCATGTAAGCACTATGGGACATGTACAGTATGTGGGTAGACAAAAATAGTGTGTGGGAAGTATACTCAAGTCACTCTGCAGGCACATATTGAGGCAGACCAGTTTGTCAGGACAAAAAATGCCAAGACTAGGCTGAGACAAGATGTTATTCACACCATCTTTGTGCATTGTCCTGTGCTCAAAATTAGGAGGACCCCTGCACCACGATGTCCTATCACAGCCAAACCACGACTCAGTTTCCCAGGAGGTACCAAGAATTACAAACATGGCCACTGAGGACTACACTTCCCACACACGTATGCGCTCGACTTCCCCGGAGTTCTAACAACACACACCTGCATCCAATCACACACACATCACAGCATAAAAGAGACTTTGGATGCTAATAGACTATGCGAAGTAAACCTTCAGTTGATTTGTTCTCTGCCTTTATCCAAGCCTTATTCTCATGTTTTGACAAAATGACTTTTGACCAGTGTCAAATTATACATTATACACAAAGATATATTAATAGGATGCATCATAAAAATAGCTCTCTTCCAACAAGAATATATTTTAATCTCGATTACACGTGCAATAAGTAATAAAATTTATATCCTCAATTTACCCTCATCCCCCTCTGCAAAAAAACATGTTTAGAAGAATGTTTCCTCTAATTTCACAACAATGGATGACACTGCATTAAGAGAATGAATTAATACAATTAATTTAATAGGCTGTTCATGGTTTGTGTTGCTAATTTCCAGTAGCCTATCCTAGCCTGTGCGGCAGTGGCTCAATCGGTAGAGCGGGTTGTCCACTAATCCACTAATCGTAGGGTTGGTGGTTCGAATCCTGGCCCGGGTGATCCCATGCCGAAGTGTCCTTGGGCAAGACACTGAACCCTAAGTTGCCCCCAATGGCAAGCTAGCACCTTGCATGCAGCTCTGCTACCATTGGTGTGTGAGTGTGCTCTCATTTGTAAGTCGCTTTGGATAAAAGCGTCTGCTAAATGAATAAATGTAAATGTAATGTAGCCTAATCTGTTATCTGATAACACATCCTAAAACTACTTAAGTGAGATATATGCTTTGATGTACATGTTAATTAGATTCAGATGTACTGACAATATGCAATCTTATTATTTAAACATCTTACCTCTTAAAAGTGCATCACAAACGGTCTGTTCTGCTGCAACTCTACTGCGCTCTTAATTTCCGGGAAATGTTGAGAGGCATCACAGTCCGCCATTGCTGTAAAAACAGGCCCATTGTAGTGAACGGAGATGACACAACTCTCTCTTTCAAGGGCTCTGGGGTTTTCTTTAATATTCCATCTTGCCTTTACCGACTATATAACATACATATAATATAACAAGGCTACTTACATGTCTGGAAATTTAACAAACTTGAGTAGCTAGTATATTCCCTCTCACAGGCGTTAAGAATATATAATGCTGAAATAACATAAACTCATGGAAGAAAAATATGACAAAGACCCAGGACTGTTGAGCAGATAAAATCCTGTATCAAACACAAATGAGACAAACTTCCTCTCCCAAAACTCCAGCAACTGGTCTCCTCAGTTCCCAGTTCATACTGTTGTTAAAAGAAGAGGGGATGCTACACAATGGTAAACAGGGCCCTGCCCCAACATTTTTTCAAACGTGTGGCTACCATCAAATTCAATATTACCTTATTTTTTAAAATAAAATGGTAAATTTCCTCAGCTGAAACATTTTGTATTCTATGTTCTATGCAGCCATCCATCCATACATCTTCAACCGCTTACACCCTTTCAGGGTCACGGGGAACCTGGAGCCTATCCCAGGGAGCATCGGGCACAAGGCGGGGTACAACCTAGACAGGGTGCCAGTCCATCGCAGGGCACAATCACATACACACTCACACACACACATTCATACTATTGTGAATAAAATATGGGTTTATGATCTTTGCAAATCATTGCATTTTGTTTTTATTTACATGTTCCACAATGTCCCAACTCTTTCAGAATTGGGATTGTGTGTATATATATTTGACAAAATGACTGCTGATCTGCAGTTGAAATAGGATGCAGTTCAACATAAATGGACGCTACCTGAAACATCTGTTTTAAAGGAAATAGTTTGAATGAATGTCAACATATAAACCCTGCACATGTGCTAATGTGGACATTTTATGTTCATAGGCTGTCAGCCCCCCCCCCCATTCCGTTTTTTTTTTGTACTTTAATCTTCTTTGTATGTTTGTTTGTTTAACTAATTTTGTAAAAAAAAAGTTTTAACTTTAAAAATTTTAATAATTTCCCTTCTCATTAGTCATCCAATTGTGATTATTAAACAGAGAGTGAGTTTGTGTTAACAGTTAAGATGAATTAAATCCTTCATTAACTTTTACATTCATATTACGTTCATTCACACCTCCAGGGTCCGGGGTTCGAGTCCCACCGGGGCCATGTGTGTGCGGAGTTTGCATGTTCTCCCCATGTGTCGGCGGTTTCCTCCGGGTATTCCGGTTTCCTCCCCCAGTCCAAAGACATGCATGGTAGTCTGATTGGCGTGTCTAAAGTGTCAGTAGTGTATGAATGGATGTGAGTGTGTATGTGATTGTGCCCTGCGATGGACTGGCACCCTGTCCAGGGTGTACCCTGCCTTGTGCCCGATGCCTCCTGGGATAGGCTCCAGGTTTCCCCGTGACCCTGAAAAGGAGTTAGCGGTTGAAGATGGATGGATGGATGGATTACGTTCATTCATTCCTCTAGTAAGATATCAGTGCGCTTCAAGGCGCCATCTAGAGGCGATTGAAGGCAAATACTGGAGGTGTGAATAAAAACGGCCGGGCGAGCCTCTAATCTGTGACGTCTCAACGGGGAGTGGAATATAGAACGCAGAATAGGAATATAGATTGTGTAAGTGTTCAGAAATGAACTGCTCGTTGTCTTGAGAACAGTTTGTTATTCTACAGTTACTGTTTGCATTAACCGTGAGTTTGGACGAAACGAAAATGTAGACATGAATTTCAACGTTTATCCTATTTTAATATGTCGTTCTGAGTTGTACAGGGTTTTATCATCAGAGGGAATTCGTGCTGCAGAAAACAAGACTGGTGTTTTGCTGTACTTGACAAGAAAAGGTCAGTGAGCTGGCCAGTTGGCGGTCCAATTGGTTAATTGATAAAAACAAATGTTTGTTTCATGTGTAAATATTTTATTTACTGCACAAATATCATGTAGCTACAAT
This sequence comes from Noturus placidus, assembly GCA_022414735.1. Lineage (NCBI taxonomy): Eukaryota > Metazoa > Chordata > Actinopteri > Siluriformes > Ictaluridae > Noturus > Noturus placidus. The sequence goes on along the minus strand of JAFFST010046232.1, from coordinate 28,765 downwards.
TCTAACTGGTGATTCGGGGGGAGGGGGACCTTAATCACTTCTGTCCACTTATGCTGTGTGCTTATGCTTAACTATCTTTCCAAGAGTAACAATCAGTTTTCATAAACTATTTTTGTTTACATTGTCACTACTTACCATAGTAAGTAAATAACTTGAATACATGAACAATGGACAATATTACAATTTGAATATAAATAGTAATTTGATATTTAGCACCTAAAAATGGCCAAGAACTGGTGCTAATTTCAGTAAGTGCAGTGGATGGTAGATTTATCCTTTTAATTAGTTAACAGGAAAATACCACAATTTTAGACTAATTATTTTAGTGTAATTAGTAATTTACTGGCGTACCCTTATTTTATTGTCATTTTTCTTTTACAGAACATTGGTCGGCAGACCTAGTTGCATGTAAGTTATGAATTTTTGCCCTGCACTAATTTCTTAGTACATTTTGAACTGAGCAGATTGTAATGTCTGTTTGAATTACATTACAGGTATCCGTGATGCAGGTGGTTCTGTAGTGAATCACACAGGTATCTTTATTTTACTCTGGAAAGTTATGTTACAAAACATATTTGTGCACATGACAGTATGTTCCATAATCTTGCTTGCATAATGTTCCATAATGTTGCTTGCAGACGACGCGATTCTGGCAGAGTGGGTGGAGGAGAACATGCGGATGAGTGACATCATATCTCATGTTGTCCAATGTGCTTTCACAATTCTGGAAGTGTACAATCTCCTAAGGAAAGAATATTGCGATGAGCAAACTATCAAAATAGGTGCTTATTTAGTTCTACATGCATAATTTAGTGTCTTTCTATTTGATAGAATATTTACATGTTGTTCTTGTTTGTGGTAGCATTATCAGCTGGGAGGTTCACCAAAATCAGACTAGGAGATGAAGAGAGGCAGGGTTGTGCTCTCATTGGCCCGGCTGTGGAGGAGATACGATCGGTTCAGGCACTGCTGAACTATGGTGACGTCATTCTGTGCCCTGAAGCATGGCGGCACTGCGACAGACAAAGCCTTACTGTCAAAAATATTGAAAATGAAGAAGCTGTCAAGGTTGGTCTTAAACCTCATCCAGCAGACTTTTCTGAATTCCCTTTCCTTTAAGTTCCCTTTCCCTTCAGTTCAAAAAAGGTTAACTTAATGTTAATGATATAAATGTTGATACATCAGGTGCGATGCAGCACGAAACAGCAAAGTATCTCAGTGGATGACCTTCACCGTTACAACACTGACATTCATATGAAGAGTAAGGCACTTTTTCACACAGCTTTTAATATGTACATTTCTATTGTTACATAAATCAATTTATCATGTATTATTTCTTTAGAAAAGCCAATAACATACCTAATAACAAATGAGGAGAGACAAACCTTCATCCGTGACTTTATGATTGAAATAGCCCAGGACAAGGTGAGTACTGTGTGTGAGTGTGTATGTGATTGTGCCCTGTGATGGACTGGCACCCTGTCCAGGGTGTACCCCGCCTTGTGCCCGATGTTCCCTGGGATAGGCTCCAGGTTCCCCGTGACCCTGAAAAGGAGTAAGCCGTTGAAGATGGATGGATGGATGGATGGATGTATCAGAATTAGTATGTTAGATGGTCGTACAGTACATATTCTTGGTCAGAGTTGGACCTTGGTGTTTGCTTCGTGCTCCAACTGCACTAATACCAGAAGTGTACATGGAGAATGGGACGGAGTTATTTTTTTTTCTTGCATTAGATACAGGAAAATCAACTATGGGAAGCCCCCAATCCTGGCCTGCCAGAGATATGGCCTACCACCATCATGTTTGTGTATCTGCAATTCATGCTGACTCAGATGGATCTGAGATTCGGGCATCATGAAGTCAGTGAAACTATTGCAGAGCAGATGTTGAGGTGCCGTGGGAAAATCTGCGATGTCTTCTTTTTTGAAGAGGTACGTTTTCCAGGTCTTCTTGGTTACCGTTAGATTTCCATTTATCACTGCAATCTCATATTATGCCTGTCAGATCCTCCGTCATGCCTTTCCAGCCTCTATGTTAACATTACTTTTATTATTTTTTTGTTCTGTGCTGCTATGAGCTAGAAGTGTGATTTGCCGCAGAGGTCAGGTGCCTGGAGAGTCCGAATGAACACATACGCTGAAAAATATGAGTGAACACAGAGAAGTCTCTCAGTTTATTCATTCAAAACAGGATTATTTATACATATTGATAAGAAGCCACACGTGGACAGGTTCTACTGGTTCAGGTGGCGGACAGAGAAAACCAAAACACACAGCACATAGTTATAATACAAAACGAGTCCTGTGTAATGATGACACGAAAATACATGTGGATTTTCATAATATAGCTGTAACCAAGGATAGCAGTTGATCAGCTTAAAGAGGTAATTTAAGAGAATACATTCACCATAGATATTTGATAGCAGTTCATAATATAAGAGGGTACATGATATAAGATAATTTCCTTTCAATCCTCTCTTTTATTCTAGTGTAGCATAGAATAAACCAAAGGGAATTCTCTGACATTTAAGGTTAACTGTCATAGGTTAACTGTTACGTCATATGTTAAGAGAGGATTACTCTAACGAAAAAACCAAACCTCGTGCTCAGGGCTGGGAGAAAAAACCTCTAAGCAGGAAAAATTCCCACCCTGCCAGCACTATGTGCTCGACAACACACTTTACACTTATCTTGTGCCTGATTGCGTTCACACTTTGCACATTATGTCACGATTCTACGCAAGGGAGGAAGCATGCGCAGACTTAAGTTTAAACATTTATAATATAACAAAACAAAACAACGACACTAAAACTAATCCACTTAATTACGGAGGCAGGAAACCAACACTTAGAATAACCATCAACACCGTGACACTGAGACAGGAGTCTAAACACAACGAAAGACAAAGGCTAAGTGAAAAAAAAGGACTATATATACACACCAGTGCTCATTAACCGAAACGTGAATCGGGTGCAGAAAAACATGTGACTTGCAGTGGTTGATGGGAAATGGAGTCCAGGAACAGAAAGAGAAAAAGATAATAACGTAAAACATATTATTGATTTTGTGATTAGAGCTAATACAGACAAAACTATATGTACAGTGCCTTGCGAAAGTATTCGGCCCCCTTGAACTATTCGACCTTTTGCCACATTTCAGGCCTCAAACATAAAGATATAAAACT
>JAFFST010046232.1:0-20770 GCA_022414735.1 Noturus placidus | reverse complement strand
TCTCCACAACAGTATCTCGGACCTGCCTGGTGTGTTCCTTGTTCTTCATGATGCTCTCTGTGCTTTAAACGGACCTCTGAGACTATCACAGAGCAGGTGCATTTATACGGAGACTTGATTACACACAGGTGGATTCTATTTATGAACATTAGACATTTATGTCAACATTGGATCATTCAGAGATCCTCACTGAACTTCCAGAGAGAGTTTTCTGCACTGAAAGTAAAGGGGCTGAATAATTTGGCACGCCAAATTTTTCAGCTTTTTATTTGTTGAAAAAGTTTGAAATATCCAATAAATTTCGTTCCACTTCATGATTGTGTCCCACCTGTTGTTGATTCTTCACAAAAAATTACAGTTTTATATCTTTATGTTTGAGGCCTGAAACGTGGCAAAAGGTCGAACAGTTCAAGGGGGCCGAATACTTTCGCAAGACACTATAAATAAAGAAAGTGATATATTTTAACACTTCTTGGAGGATTCATGTCTGTAGAACTTCAAATTTTAATCCAATGGATGGTTATATCTGTTGTAATGAATGTAATGATTTTTATCTGGTTTAAATTGTTCTGTACAAGATAAATGTGTTTTGTTTTGTAATCAAAGTCAATGTGTTCAAACGACTTTTGTTCAGCAATGGGGAATCTTAGTTTTTTTAATTTGAAATCATATTGACGTTTGAAGACCGGTTGTGAAAGGTTGAAAACAATATTCTATATTCTGTCGATGGAACAGGATGAAAAGTATGTTTGTTTCTTTTTTTGTGCTATTGAATTGATGTTTTACTGGTAAAAGGTGTTGTAAAACTCTAGCACTCTCAACATACTTCATTGACTCATTCTTATGAAAACATGGGTTATAAAAATGAATGTTTGATCAAAGATAATTCTTGACAGCACTGGAGACCATTTACGTTTCCAAAGCATGGCACAATTTTGAGTAAATAAAGTATTGTTGTTAATCCTAATCAGCAGAATGAAATCCTTGTGATTGTACTGTAAGAACGTAATAACCCTAAATGTAACTCCTGTGTAATACTGAACAGTGCTGACACTTTAACTGTTTCCCTCTCAGATTACATTCGGTTCTCAATGGATCCTGTGTGGACGTGTCGGCAGATGAGATTCTGCAACAAGGATTTAATGAAGATAGTATATATGGATATAAAAAGGTTTGAGTATCAATTCCGTGACATCCACAAGTACTGTGCCCAGTTCCTGGAGAAAAAGGCCTACCGCTGCAGCAAATGCGACGCCAGGAGTTTCCTGTTTGGAGAGGAAGTATTCACAGATGTTAATAACGAGCATCTCCTGGAGATCTACAAGGAAATACAGGATTATGGGATCTTTCGTAGCCAAGGTCAGAGCTTGAAATCTTGACTTCCATTCCAGGGCCTAACTCATACAAACATATATCAAAGTCTTAAACCTTCACATTGTTTACAGTGTCGGCCAATATCATTTTCTATGGTCAGAAATGAAACAGACATCAGTAGTTTAACAAGAAGGATTCTCAGTCAGTTTCTCAAACTCATGTAACTTACATTATATAAATATAATAATTTCAGAATGAATAAGTGATTTAATGAAGTTGTTCAAAATAGCATCACATTTATTAATGCGGTTTCCTGTAGAATATTTAAAGATTTTCACCAATGCTGATCATTTTGTTGAATCGTATCAGCACATCAGCCAATTTTATCAGCAAGTCAATTAGTTGTTCAGGTCCTATTGTGAACAAGTTCATTCTTATTCTGTACCGTTCTAAACATGCAAATATACAGTAGACACACACACTCAAGAACTCTATGGAGGTCAGCTTATGTTTATAAATACTGTGAAAGAAGAGTATAGAAATTGTAAAATAAGTGTTTATTTCTGTGTGTAGGCATTCGCTCTCGAAATCAGGCGTACCCAACTGAAGGAAATGGGTGAGGATACAGTGATTGCATTCATATAGACAAAACATTTATTATAGAGATGTGATCATGATTCAGATATTAAGTACAGATGCTGATAAATCTGATAGATGCATTGCTGTAATGTAATCTCACCATATACAGGGAGTAACATTGCTTGTGTGTATGTATGCAGTAATGATACAGAGAACGTCCTGGACAAGGTAAATTCACTACTGACGGAAGGGCGTGATAGGTCGACTGCAGGTAGCTGCGAGTGTGCTCAGCTAGTGGAGACAGTACTCATCCCTAGACTGAGACACTGGAGGCTTGCAGAAGACATGCCCAGGACATTTCACTACCTGCTGGAGAGTGCAGCTGCGTGTGTATATCTTCAGAATGATGATAGGGTATGTGTGTAGTTTAACTGCTTATTTGCCTGTATAACTGACCCAGTTATGATCATTACCCATGACTGTGAGAATGTGTGTCTTGTTGCAGGCGTTGGAGTATTTGACTGAGGCCAAGTCCATTCTGGAAAATTTAAAGAAGGAAAGCCTGTAATTCCATCAGCCATTACTATATACTGGCAAATCAGTGAATTTCGGCAAGCATTGTAGTGGGTAAAATCAACCTTTTTAGCCAACGTCAAAAAGTAAATAAACTTTATTGGAAACCAACAAAGTGTGACTGTCTGCAGAGAGCCTAATTTGTACATACACAACATGTCTTTATATACCTCCCTTATGCCGTAACATTATCCCTAGGTGTGGCATTCAATTGGTTCGATCTAATTGGTTCGAGGTGTACCTGTTATAATCCTCTGGTTACCCAAATATGGCAATATGAGGAGAGGGTTTAACAGTAACAGATAGTATTTTAGAAATACTATCAAAATACGTCTTCCAAAAGGAGAATAATAATGGGCAGGTATAGAACATATGAGTTAGGTTGCAGGGAGAGGCATGACATTTATCACATCTGTCAGTGACAGTGGGATAAATCTGTGATAGACGTGTTTTGGAGAAATGAATCCTGTGCACTACCTTGAACTGTATCAAAGAGAGACGAGCACAAGATGAACTGGAGTGGATCTTGGTAAGTGCAACATCCCACCAGGTTTCATTTGACAATGTACCATTGTAAAAAGCGCTATACAAATTGATAATTAATTTTAAGGCCAACCCCAATTCGCCCTCCCAAGCAACTTTAATTTTAGTAATAGGTGAGCTATCGTAGGATAACAGTTTATTATAAATTTTTGAAATAAGCGTTTTCTGAAGGGGGTCGGAAGAGAGGAAATCATCCCATAGTTGACTTGGGGGTGAAGAGAGAAAAGTAGAAAACAATGATTTTGCGCAATGTCTAACTTGGAAATAACAAAAAAGATGGGACTTTGGAAGCTGAAAGTCACTCGACAGATCTGCAAAGCTACGAAAGGTACCGTCCCTGTAGAGATCTTTGAAGGTTTTGAGACCTTTGTCGTGCCAGACGACAAAAGTAAGGTCAGATAGTGCAGGTTGGAATAAGTGATTCTTCAGTAACGAGGCTAACAACGTGGTAACAAATTTTTAATTCTTCTTGAACTGGTACCAAATTTTTAGAGTCGAACTAACCACTGGGTTATCTGTAAATCCAGAAAAGTTGGTGGGAATAGATGAGGTAAGCAGAGCTATTGGAGAGGATGAGCCACACGCATGTACCTCTAACGTGCTCTGGTCTCAACCAAAATAAGATTTTTTAAATATGTGATGCCCAGCAATACATATGGAAATTTGGGAGAGACGGGCCAGCATTGAGCTGTATAGAGTATGCGCGAAGCTGCCTGACATCGCGGTTGGTGTGCCAAAAGTCAGCTCGCTTCATCACCATGTTCATAATTGGAGCGTGAACGTAGAAGAAGGCGTTCTGCATCGGCCTTACATTCGGTTTTGCATTCGGTCTGTAAGTCAAGCCGATCTTTAAGTGAAGCAGGAGAGGGGCCGATGTACTTCAACAGTTCTTGAAGTTTGGCCAAACGCATTTTGTTTAAATGTGCGGAGTAGGAAATTATTTGGCCCCGCAAGTACGCTTTAAGTGACTCCCACAGAAGTGAACAGGAAATAGGATCAGCCTCATTCTGATTTGTCTCAATAAAATCATCAATTGAAGCTGTAATAAATGTATAAAATTTGCTGTCCCACAGAAGCAGAGTGTTAAACCTCCGCGGCGTTGAATATCGGGGTTGGGGGGAAAGATGAATACCCAAAGAAAGTGGTGCGTGGTCAGAGATCACAATAGGGTGAGGGCGTCGTGGTCTTGGGGGTAGAGCGGTCCAACCTAGGATCAACAACACAATTGATGTCTCCCCCAAATATAAGGAGAGCGTCATGTAATGACAGGAGGCGCTCAAAGAGCTTATTCATGAAATGTGGGTCATCAAAATTTTGGGCGTAAATATTAACTAATAGTACAGGAACGTTCAATAATTTACCTGAAATTATTAAATATCTGCCATTTTCATCTGATATTACTTTGGAAGCTGAAAAGTGAACTGACTTACCAATTAAAATGGCAACCCCCCTGGCCTTAGAGTTGAAATTAGAGTGAAACACCTCAGAAATCCATGGACATTTAAGCCTGACCTGGTCTGTGGTGCACATGTGAGTTTCCTGTAAAAACACTACATCTGCTTTGAGCCATTTCAGATGAGCAAACATCCTATATCTTTTTATAGGGCTCCCCATACCTTTAATGTTCCAGCTCACTAAATTCACCTGTGGGCCAGAATATACAGTGTTAGTGGCCATCTATCAAATGGTTACGACAGGAAGAAAATGAAAATGAAGGTTCGCCTCTGAGAGAAGGAAAGGGAGAAAGGAAACGAGAGAGAAAAGAAAAAAAAGAAATAATAATTAAAAGAACATATACAAATAAGTAATAAAAAATAAAAAAGAAGACAATCACACACTCTAAACAACCGCCCCCACCCCACTGCACTTACCACGCCCCCACCCCCAAAAGATGGGGATTCCAGTGCGAACTTTGTTAATGGAGTCAGATTTCTAACAGAAAAAGTAACAGCTGCCGAACCTATGGTAGTAATCCACCAAGGTCAGGCTCCTGCAACCACTGCACCATCATATGTTGTAAAGTTTACTCATCCATTTCACGTCTGGTGACGGAAACTCAGTCCATTATATTATCAGTGTTCCTACTTGGTTAGTGTCTTAATGAAAGCTCTGACGTCCTCCGCGGATTTAAACTCCCTCTCGGTTCCATTGTGTGTAACACGGAGGCGCGCCGGATAAAGCAGTTCAAACCATATTCCTGGTATCTCTCGAAGCTGGCGCCAGATATCATTAAAGGCGGCACGAGCACGGGCTGTCTTCGCAGTGTACTCATGAAAAACTGAGATAACCATGTCACCAAACGTCCCCCGCTGTTGAGCTCTTGCCGGTTGCAGAATGTCCGCATGGTAATGGAGTCGGGCGATAATAGGACGTGGGCGCTCACCAGGTTTGGGCCTCGGCTGCAGAATACGATGAGCTCAGTCCAAAAGTGGCACTTTGTCCAGTTTAAAAGCCTTAAGCAGAGTGGAGACAGCAGCCAGTGTGGACGAGCTGGTCAAGTCCTCTGGGACACTGATGATCCTAATATTATTGCGTTGCAATCTAGCTTCAAGATCCTCACATTTAAAGTCCACTCTGCTTAACTCGGCTGAAAGGTGCTTGACTTTAGCCTATAGTGTAGCAATGTCGTGACAACAGGTAGAGAGCGAAGTTTCCACTTCCCCCACTGTATTTTCAGAGCACTCCCCTCCAACTGAATATTAGTACTACAGACCATTAATTCAGCCTTTACGGTCTGTACCTCGGACTTAATAAAAGTCAGGTTTTCGCCTAGGGCCGCCTGAAGCTCAGTTCTGAAAATGGCCGCCATCTCGTATCGAAGTGAGACAAGCAGCTCCTCCGATACGGGCATAACAGATTCTCGTCACGCTGGAAGTCCAGGGGGAAGTTGATGAGGATGCTGTGGATGTTAAACCCCTCCTCAGAGGCTGTCTCCGAGCCGTTCTCGGGCTGTTTGCTATGGGCCTGTTTCCTGGGCTTCCTCAGGTTGTGGATTGAGTCTGACGGAAGGCACTGGAAAACCTGCAGAGGAAGAGTAGGAGGAGAGGGCCCCCAGCAGAAACCCCAAGAGAGGGAGACAGGCAGACAGATACAAAGAGAGAGACAAGAATAAAGAAACATACTGAGAGAGAGACAGAAGAGAAGAAAATTAATTAAAAGGAGAGGAGGACACGCATAGGAAGCTCTGATGTAGTTAGCTGTGTGTGTTTATGTGTTGTGCCTCAGAGTTTCAAAAAGCTCCTACACAGCAAACAGTACAGTACAAACATGTACACACACTCACCTGAAGCACACCTTTCGCAGATCGAGCTTTAGAGGCCCAGCTTCATACTTTTTTTCTGTAGGATGGATGGAACCTTCTCCTTTTCCTCCACCAGCATGGCCAGCTTACTGTTCCGATATCCCAGCATGCTCCTATCTTTAATGTTAGCCAAACCTGACAGATGACTTTAGAGTGCTGTTTTCAAAATTTAATGCTGTTTGCAATAACACAGAGAAAATGATTAAAAAATAATTATAAAAATGAAAAAGACAAAAATGTACATAAGGATGCACAATGGTTAGGCCTGACCTCTGACCTTATTGAAGTTCCAGGCCTGTTTAAAGTGGAGTGCCAGGTCCGTGGCTGCCTTCTCACAGACCACTACTCAGAGGTCACGCCATGGGATGTGAGGAACCTCCATCCAGTCAACGTTATCTGAGTGAGAAAATACATTAGTACTGCAACTACAATGCGTATACTCCTGTATGCATGCTAGCACAACTCAGATAGTGCTTGGTGGTACCTTCAAAAGGATTGTTCAGCTTTGCCCAGTCCTTCATGAAGAAGTTGTTATAATAGATTCCTAACCACACCTGTGTTTTTTTATCCACTCTGCTAGCAACAGGAACATCCTTCCCGTCTGAGAGAGGTTCACAATACAAAACAGAGCCATTTACTACAATCCATATAAGTAATATATCTGGTTATTAGTAAGTAATTATATAAGTAATTCCTTGTCATGGCCGCCTCTGGAACTGAACGTGCACCCTAAATATCTGTTAGCGATTCTACAACATCAGTCAACCTGTAATTGTTGTTGTCCCATCTCCCGAAGGCAAGGTCCAGCCCGCCCACAAAGCCACCGATTGGTCGATCACCACCATCTTTTCATGGTGGGACCACAGGAAGACTCCAGAGGCCACGTGGTCGGGATGATGCATCACCTAGGCAACAGCAAGATAAACAATCATACATTACCATCACTACAAACAAATAAATGAATAAGAGTGGTTCATTCGTAAAAATAAGACTTGGTGTAGTGTTTTGTGTAGGGTTCACTCCTTGATTTTTGGGTGTAGATTCATCAGGGTCCTCTTACTTTAGCTGCTGTTAATAGCCAGGGCAAATGTAATCTCTTTGTACAACAGTACACACCTTCACACCTGCCTCCTGAAAACACACAATGAGGGAAGAAATCAAAAGGAAACTCTCCATTCACTGTCTCTATTGATTTAATCATGTTATCTGCTGCTTACGGCTTTGCGCTTGAGGATCTGGTCCAGATTCCAGTATGTCCCCCTTGCTGGATGCTTGATGTAAACTTCGGGACTTAACCTGAGAGAAAACGAAAGTGTTCTCACATCCTCGTGTAGCAAAGTGGCCCATATAGCACTCGTTTAAGACCAACTACACCAACTATAGCAATTTGGCTTGTTTAGCTCAATTAAGCCAACTACGCCACCCCGAATAAACAGGGAAAATTTAAATTAAAAGCTTATAAGGACACGCAAGTACGTTCCACTTAGCAAGTTTACCAAGACTGACCAAAACCACTACTACCCCATAGCAGTATCAGCACAATGGATAAAGACTGTTACAACACAGTTGAGTTAAAGAAACTGATCTAAATGACAGTAACCAACACAAAACAAAACAGAATAAAACCAAGGATAAAAGAAAAAGAACCAAACAGTCAAGAACCAATCATAAAACCCAAACATAAGAAAAAAACCAAGCATATCATTAAAAAAAACAAGCAGTAACATAGATCCGTGAATGAGGGAGAGAAGCTATACCACTATGTCCATATCTCACGCAGCCTGCCTTAACGCATGCAACTCGAGAAGCCTAAGAACAGACAGGTGTTGCAGTCTTAATTTGGAGAGCATGCAAAATCATTTAGCAAGAGAAATAAAGCTAACTGATTCACCTACCATGATCCGATGACCTAAGACTCACGGCGGCACATACGAAAATCAAACGATAGCTTCGTTAATAGTTGTAGCAGCAACAGCTGGCGCTCTGACCGGGGGTTACGTTAAATGACCATGCCACACATTTGGGAGCCTTGACGACACACCACACTGAAAGCAAACAGCACCCCACACATGCAGTCTCAGTAGTCCAACGTCATGCTAATCAAACAAATAAATCGCACAATAAGCAGACAACTAGCATCAAACAGCTAAGCAACAAAGCTAACAGCACATTCCTCTGCAATCCGTAATAACAACAAAAAGGGGCGGGTTTTCAACCATGACGCATTCCATGAGGCATAAACCACATCTTATATACCAAAGTAGGAAGAGAGCTCATTGGCCACATAGTCAATAAGGGTGACGTTCTAATTACTGCACACCTCACTACACTCACTTTCTAGTTCTCTTCCAAAACTTGCATTCTCTCCTCGTCTACCTGAACCTACCCTCTTCAACCAGAATTTGTAGCTCAGGGTTGATCCTGTCCTCTCTCACCAGATCTTGAGGCTCAGCGTTCTTATCCTCCTCAAGCCAGACTTTCAGCTCAGGGTTGAAAAGCATCACGTACAACACCTCATGATCTCTGCATTCAGAACAAATCCATCATTAATAAGTGGTTAATTAACTGAATTATAGAAAATGGGGAAATTAAAGAAAAGTCTATTAAAGCATTAGTTATTGAATTATTTCATCTTCAACAAGTACTGCGACTAATGAAGCAGAGCATGATCGGTATGCAGTATTCCAGCATGATAACGACCCCAAACACACCTCCAAGACGACCACTGCCTTGCTAAAGAAGCTGAGGGTGAAGGTGATGGACTGGCCAAGCATGTCTCCAGACCTAAACCCTATTGAGCATCTGTGGGGCATCCTCAAATGGAAGGTGGAAGAGCACTCCACCAGCTCCATGTTGTCGTTATGGAGGAGTGGAAGAGGACTCCAGTTGCAACCAGTGAAGCTCTGAGGAACGTCATGCCCAGGAGGGTTAAGGCAGTGCTGGAAAATAATGGTGGCCACACAAAATATTGACACTTTAGGCCCAATTTCGACATTTTCACTTAGGGATGTACTCACTTTTGCTGCCAGTGGTTTAGACATTAATGTCTGTGTGTTGAGTTATTTTGAGGGGACAGCAAATTTACACTGTTACACAAGCTGTACACTCACTACTTTACATTGTAGCAAAGTGTCATAAAAAATGTGAGGGGTGTACTTTGTGAGATACTGTATATGTATGTATGTATATGTGTGTGTATATAAAGATGGAACCTTAAGATTCTCCATTAATTTTTGATACCTGAACCCTCTAAGAACTGTCTAAGATTGATTCCTATTCAACTCCCCATATAAGTGACCCAATTGGCCGCCTAGCTCAAAGCAAGTATCTGACCACCATTGTCCTCGCCAACAGATATGGGCAAATTCCTCTCACTCCTCAATCTAGAGAGTTGACTGCCTTTAGAAATCTTCTAAAGAAATCTTCCTTTTGTCCTGCCTGTGTCACGGTTCCCCCTGGTGGCCAGGTGCGGCACTGCACCTTGGCCGGTTATGGCGCCTTCTGGTGGCTGTACTCTGACAATGACTGTTCCTAGCACCTGGACTGTGTTTACGTTTTGTGCGTGTCTCCACCCCAGTGTGCCGGTAGACTCCATGTCCCAGCAGCCATTGCCCCCTTGATGTCACATGGGTTTACTACTAGTCACATGTCTTCTTGCACCTGCTACTTGTTGCGTTACTGAGCACTGGTGTGGATATACATACAGTGGTGTGAAAAAGTGTTTGCCCCCTTCCTCATTTCCTGTTCCTTTGCATGTTTGTCACACTTAAGTGTTTCGGAACATCAAACCAATTTAAACAATAGTCAAGGACAACACAAGTAAACACAAAACGCAATTTGTAAATGAAGGTGCTTATTATTAAAGGTGAAAAAAAATCCAAACCATCATGGCCCTGTGTGAAAAAGTGATTGCCCCCCCTTGTTATAACATACTATAACTGTGGTTGTCCACACCTGAGTTCAATTTCTCTAGCCACACCCAGACCTGATTATTGCCACACCTGTTCCCAATCAAGGCATCACTTAAATAGGAGCTGCTTGACACAGTAAGGTCAACCAAAAGATCCTTAAAAGCTACACATCATGCCGAGACCCAAAGAAATTCAGGAACAATTGAGAAAGAAAGTAATTGAGATCTATCAGTCTGGAAAGGGTTATGAAGCCATTTCCAAAGCTTTGGGAATCCAGCGAACCACAGTGAGAGCCATTATCCACAAATGGCGAAGACATGGAACAGTGGTGAACCTTCCCAGGAGTGGCCGGCCGCCCAAAATTACCCCAAGAGCGCAGCGACGACTCATCCAACAGGAAATGAGGAAGGGGGCAAACACTTTTTCACACCACTGTAGTCCTTGTTTTGCACTTAGCCTCTCTGTGTCCCGTTGTCTGAAGTAAGTCTTAGTGTTTGGTTTTGTTTCGTGCCCTAGTGTTCCTATTTATTAGCCTGAGTGTTTGTTTCTAGTCACAGTATTCTTGGTGTCTTTGTTTTTGTGGTTCGGTGGATCACTTCTAATATTCAAAAGCAAGTCTGCGCCTGCTTCCGCCTCATATACCACAGCATGACAGCCTGCTGCTCCAGCCACTTTTCAGAGGCTCGTGGACCAGATATTGCCTGGTTTGTCTAGTATGACCGCCAATTTAGATGACATTGTTTTCCACAGTGACACTTAGGAACAGCACCTATAACCCCTCCAAAAATTTCTGCACTGACTCCAACAAGCTGGCCTCACCATCGATCCATTTAAATGTGCTGTGGCCAAACTGAAACTAAATTTCTGGGCTACATCATTCCTAAAGGGGTGATCAGACCCCAGGTGAAGAAGGTCCAATCATTCAACATTGTCCTTTACCTCAAACACATAAAAAATTAAGATCATTTCTTGGTATGGTAGGTTTTTATAAAAGATTTATTCCTAATTTCTCTCACAAAGCAGCTGCCTTGACTGATATGGTGGGCTCGAGATGCCCCAACCAGTTTCACTGGTCTGAGGAAACAAAAAGGGCTTTTCAAGACATCCAGACTGCCCTGGGTGAGGACCTGGTGTTGCATAAGCCTGACTTTAATCAATTGTTTATGGTGCAAACAGATGTTTTGGAACGAGGCATTGGAGCCATGCTTCTGCAAGGGCCACCCATTGGACGACAACTTGTGCCTTGTACTAGCCATAAACTCTTTCCTAGAGAGGTCCGATATTCTACAATCGAAAAGGAGTGCTGTGAAATGGGCTGTAGATTGCCTAAAATATCATCTGCTGGGGAGAGACTTGATTGTGGAAACTGACCATAAGGCTCTACAGTGATTGGAATGGATGAAGTGCAAAAATATCAGAATTACCCAATGGTACTTGGCCACGCAGCCCTTTTGATTTATTGTCCAATATGTTCCAGGGAAAGCTAATGCTACGGATGATTTCTCGCTGTGTTAGTGAGGTTCTTGAGGGGTGGGAGGGAGGGGATGATGGCAGATGATGTGGCATCAATAAGACGGTAACTAAACACATATACCTCCTTCTCTTTTGTTTGCACGTTATTCCGGTTGTCTTTTAGTGTTTCATGATTAAACGTGTTGCAGATCACACCATATATATTTCATAATGACAGACACATATTTTGGTTTCACTGTTTTATTTCCAATTTGAATTTTCATGCCACATTGACTGCCTGCAAGTTTTTACAAAATATGGCAACGCCGTGTAACCTCTGCTTGTTTCAAGTGGAAGCGATACTTAAGCAGCTCCTCAGGCTGGAGTTTTGCTGCTTGGTCCAATCTGGGCATGCTCAGAACAGCTATAGACCACTCTGCTGGATTGTGGCTGCATGCACCAGAGCAGTCAACCTACGAGAGAGGAAACCAGATTCACTAAAGAATGTAAATTCACTAAGACTCTATGGCATACAGTCAGTTTTCCTGGGTAGTAGTAAAAGGAAGTTGGTGGACAGTGAGAGGACATTCATGTTTGAGCTTGTGTACCTGGCTCTGCCTGATCCACTTCTGGTCTAGAAGGTTGCCCTGTTTCTTACACAGCACCAGAGCTTCCTTGAAGAGGTCCTGCGCTAGCATTTCCCTTCCAGTCAGCTGCTGCAGATAAGCATTAAGGTGCAACACACGATGGGTGAAGATGTGACTTTTTCCAAAACGTTGTGTGAAGTCTGAAAAGAGCTGTGTGAGAGAATACAGCATGTTACATCATGCATATAGCAGTTGGGGAAATGTTTATGTACTGTAGTAGCTATAACGTAAAAGATTACACATACAAAGTAGTTCTTTATCACATGTGGATCAAGTTTGGCAAAACAGGTTCACGTTAAAAGTGTCTTATCTGTTTTTGCTTCAGTTCTGCTCATTAAAAAAAATCTGAATTAAAGCTTTAAAAAACCTTTCGTGCTCTTTTAAGGGTAATCCTGCTTTGACGGTTGCAATCAGTCAGTTTTTTCCTGAAGAGTAGGATGCTGCACTCTAGAAGCATGACCACACCACTGATGGACTCAATGGAGGTTGGAATCTGAGTGTACACTTTATACGCCTTATCAAAGAAGTCTGCAAACATCTCCCAATTTTCCAGCCGTGCATACCTGAACACACACACACACACACTTATAGAGTCAGTATTTTTGTCTTGCACCAATCCTGAATGCTATCCTACATGTGACTGAGAGTCACATATAGTAAAGTTACTCTATATGACTGAGAGCAACTTCTCACCACAGAGCCACTGCAGAGTAAAGATGCAGCATCAGACTCTTATCAGCTTCTAGGTTAGCATCTGATCGAGACTCTTCCACAAAAGACAAACACTCCTCGAATGGTCTGAATACCAATCCTGAACCAAACAAGGACAAAACTGTTCATGTTAGTCCATGTTTCAGATCATTATTTTCAGGTCGGTTTATTGTTTATCCATAAACATAAATTACAGCTAAAAGTAGATTTGACCATGGACAGGGACGGGCAGTATTTATGATGCGTGGGTCTGAAATAAGTATTTAAATTACAAAACAGTCTTTCTAAAATTCGTACTTGAAGATTGTAGAATAGAAAAATACTGATCTAATTTTTCTATTACAAAATGTAATATATAGATGTTATTTTGCTCCATTATGTATTTTTGCCCTTCGCGATTCACTTGTAACAGCAGTAATAATCATGGATCTTCCCATGACTGACAGAGCGCATACCAGCATACAGCAAGAAGTTCATGCAGGCAGCATAAAACCAGCCCTTAGCTATGGTGCTTGACATTTCATTGCTCAGAGACTGGATCTGCTGTACACTCTCACTGTATCTGTAAACATTGACACATACACACACCGTCACATGTTCTGTATCATCAGGTATAATTGTTTGAAGCAATAACTGAAGCAACACCAACCCATACCCCCCTGTCAGTGAGGAGCAGAGGCAGATGTAATGCAGCTGTTGTCCTCATGTCCAAACCGGGTCTGTTCTGGACTTCAGCCATCTGCTGAGCTCGAATAGCTGTCGAACGTATACCACCACAAACTTAGTCTTGTTCTTTCATATGCACATTAGAAAACTGAGCCTTTAAGAAGGACACGTCTACTTACTGCACTCGATAGACTGCTCCAGGTCCCCTGTGCACATTTTAACGACAGCAAGGGTTCGAGTCAACTGACTGATCAGCCTCCGTCCCTCAGGGTGGTCTGACAGGCTGGAACAAGTCCTGCACAGGAAGGCTTCGAGACGCTTACACTCGCTCTCCTCGCCTATAAACTGACTGTACTTGAGATAGTCGATGGCGGAGTAGAGGATCTGCAGATACACAATCACATGCCTTGTTATTCTTCTCTGTGTCTTGGGCATCACAATCTAGTCATGAATGGGCACAAGACTTTAACAAACCTGAAGGAAAGCACAAATCTTGAAAAGATCATGGCTGTCTGGGATCTGTGTTTAACAATCTAGGTTCATACATTAAAAGGTATAATAAGGGACTGAAGTTAACTAAAAGCAAATATTACAAAAGACATGTCCGCCATTAAATATGATTGATCACACTTTTTATAAGACTCTTTCTCTACTCTAATTCACCTTTCTCTGTTTTCCTTTTCTGTGATTAATCTGTGAAATCATAATTAAAATCAGACTCATGTCCGCATGTTTTAATCCTGTTGAACTTTAACACTGACCTTGAACGGATCGGTGCTCTGGATGGCATGATTGATTTCCATGGTGATGGCCAGTGATGCACTCATGAGCTGGCCACGCATGCAATCGATTTTCCACAAGAAAGACAGACAATTGATGCATTCCTGCAGACGGTATAGCTTTCTTTTCCTACACACACACAATCATCTTATAAAACTTTCTGCATTCTGACAATCTTCATTTCTTGTGCAATGATAACATGAATAGACTCATACTCTGGGATCTGGAACTGTTTGGAGCAGTAATGGAGTTTCTTCAGCGTCTCGTATATGAGCTTAAAAGATTGTGCAACAGAACTGCGAGGCAGTTTGCAGTTCAGGATCTTCAAGGCGCTCTGAAAACTCTCCTCTGCCTCCAGAATTTCCCCTGCTTTAAACAGAATCTGGGAGAAATTAAGACATTGTTTGTCTAAACAGAGGACCTGTTTGTCTTTGTCAAGTTATATTTGCACTTTGGATTTGCATTTGAGTCTTGGATACCCGAGTCTTTACATACCACTCCTGTGCACCAATGCATAAATGCTTGCGCCTTTTCAGAATCTGATGAAGGAAATGCAGACTTGCCTTCTTGTAAATTTTCCAGAATATTCCCTGCTTTAAACAGAATCTGGGAGAAATTAAGGTATAATAAGACCTGTTTGTCTTCGCCAAGTTACATTTACACTTTTGATTTGCATTTGAGTCTTGGATACCCGAGTCTTTACATACCACTTCTGTGAGCCGATACAAACATGCTAGCGGGTCTTCAGAATCTGCTGATGGAAATGCAGTCTTTCCTTCTTGTAAATTTTCCAGAATGGACCTGGCCTCAGTCAAATACTCCAATGCCTGCAACAAGACACACTTTATCACAGTCATGTGCAATGATCATAACTGAGTCAGTTATACAGGTAAATAAGCAGTTAAACTACTCACATACCCTAGCATCATTCTGAAGATATACACACGCAGCCGCACTCTCCAGCAGTTAGTGAAATGTCCTGGGCATGTCTCCTGCAAGCCTCCAGTGTCTCAGTCTAGGGATGAGTACTGTCTCCACTAGCGGAGCACACTCACAGCTGCCTGCTGCCGTCCTATTACACCCTTCCTTCAGTGCTGACTTCACCTTGGCCAGGAAGTTCTCTGTATCATTACTGCATACATACACACAAGCAATGTTACTCCCTGTAATGGTGAGGTTACATTACAGCAATGCATCTATCAGATTTATCAGCATCTGTACTTAATATCTGAATCATGATCAAATCTCTATAATAAATGTTTTGTCTATATGAATGCACTGTATCCTCACCCATTTCCTTCAGTTGGGTACGCTTGATTTCGAGAGCGAATGCCTACACACAGAAATAAACACTTATTTTACAATTTCTACACTCTTTTCTCAGTATTTATAAACATAAGCTGACCTCCATAGAGTTCTTGAGTGTGTGTGTCTACTGTATATTTGCAAGTTTAGAACGGTACAGAATAAGAATGAACTTGTTCACAATAGGACCTGACCAACTGACTGACTTGCTGATAAAATTGGCTGATGTGGCTGATACGATTCAACAAAATGATCAGCATTGGTGAAAATCTTTAAATATTCTACAGGAAACCACAATCAATGTGATGCTATTTTGAACAACTTCATTAAATCACTTATTCATTCTGAAATAATGAAATCATAAGCGGTAGAAGATGGATGGATGGATGATTATGTTTACATTATGTAAGTTATGAGTTTGAGAAACTGACTGAGAATCCCTCTTGTTAAGCTATTGATGTCTGTTTCGTTTCTGACCATAGAAAATGATATTGGCCAACACTGTAAACAATCTGAAGGTTTAAGCCTTTGATATATGTTTGTATGAGTTAGGCCCTGGAATGGAAGTCAAGATTTAAATTTCTGACCTTGGCTACGAAATATCTCATAATGCCGTACTGCCTTGTAGATCTCCTGGAGATGCTCATTATTGTTATCTGTGGCTACTTCCTCTCCAAACAGGAAAGCCCTGTCATCGTACTTGCTGCAGCGGTAGGCCTTTTTCTCCAGTAATTGGGCCCAGTACTTGTGGATCTCACAGAATAGATTCTTATCACTTTTTACATCCATATATACTATCTTCATTAAATCCTTGTTGCAGAATCTCATCTGCCGACACCTCCACACAGGATCCATTGAGAACCAATTGTACTCTGAGAGAAACAGTTTAAGTGTCAGCACTGTTCAGTATTACTCAGGAGTTACATTTAGGGTTATTAAGTTCTTACAGTACAATCACAAGGACTTCGTGCTGCTGATCAGGATTAACGGCAGTTCTTTATTTACTCAAAATTGTGCCATGCTTTGGAAACGTAAATGGTCTCCAGTGCTGTCAAAAATTATCTTTGATCAAACATTCATTTTTATAACCCATGTTTTCATAAGAATCATTGAAGTCAGTGAAGTATGTTGAGAGTACTAGAGTTGTAAAATTCCTTTATTATTACCAGAAAAAACATCAGTTCAATAGCACAAAAAACCTAAATTTTCATCCTGTTCCATCGACAGAATATAGAACATTGTTTTCAACCTTTCACAACTGGTCTTCAAACGTCAATATACCTTCAAATTCCAAAAAAACATTCTCCCATTGCAGAACAAAAGTCGTTTTAACACTGAATAAATAACAATCATTTCCAACATTGATTTTCTGTTTCCTACTTAAATTTAATAGAAAGTTTATCAAATGGCCCTTCATTTGTTTGCTTTGTAATATTTAAAGTCAAAAATAAAAACAAGCATGGTAAACATTTCATTAAAAAGCTCAGTCTTTCACAAGACTTGGATTACAGAACAAAACACATTTATCTTGTACAGAACGATTTAAAACAGACAAAAAATCATTAACAACCATAACACCAAGCAAAATGCTACACTGCAGACCTCCAACAAAACTTGGCTTGTACTCCATGAGCACGCTGCATTGGTTTAAAATTTGAAGTTCCACAGACATGAATCCTCCAAGGAGTGTTAAAATATATCAGACTTTCTTTATTTAACTCCTTTACACATATTTAATATAATGATTAGCCTCCGATTGATGTTAAACTCCAGTCAATTAAATTACTTGAAACTGCTAATGGACAATTAACTTCTGCATCCGGCAAATCTGGAGAGATATTTACACCTGGAAAATTATCCTCGGAATCTAGGCTGAAGTGTGCTATTAAGTGTGCTATTAATCCAATAAGTGTCCAACTGTCCCTATAGACAGAATGCCTAGTCTCTTGGTTATTATTAGACTATTATCCAATGTCCACCCAGCCATGTCAACCAGATCCTGTATTGTGATTACGTGCACATTTATTCATTTAAACCAAGCGTTTGCGATAACGTGCAATGAGGCTTTTACAGCGTCCTGGAGGAATTTTGGCCCACTCATCTTTGCAGAATTGTCCTAATTCAGTTACATTAGAGGGTTTTCGGTGTGTGTATGTGTGTGTGTGTGTGTGTGTGCGTGCGTGCTGTAAAGGAGCTGTGTGCTTCAGGCTGAGTCAGAGATGCTGAAACAGGCTTGGATCAGAGTCATTCAGGACATTGCAATGTCTCCCAGTGATGGCTCAGATGAATCTGAGGTGATTTGTTTTCAGTTTACTTTGTACACTTGACACTCTCCCGTTACACACATGTAGAGCCTAACTTAAAAATAAACACCAAATCAAAATGTTCATCTTCACAGCTGGACTGGCTCTGTCCCGGACAGAAAATTGGGATTTCCATCACCACGTGAAATATGAGTGGAATGAAGGTGATTGAGAATCAGACTGTTATTTTTAATTTGTCATTCTCCAACAAGATAATTCAATAACTTTCAAATATCAGCATTAATGGTGGGTTTTACATGTGATCTGTAGGAGTTTCCTGAGGACGTTCATGACCTGGTTCCCTTCCGACAAGACATCTACGTCATTGGGATGCAAGAAGTATGTCTTGGTTTGAATAGGTAATAAATGTGCCGTCTGTCTTTCCACCCAAAATTTACCGAAATCATCAACATTTAGTTTGGAAAACCATATTTTTTTCTATATTGAATAAGAAATTAACTTTCTTAATGGCTTTTTTAATGGCTTTTAAAAAGACACAGAAGCATGTCGCTGCTTTATACTTATGTAAAAATAAAGATTACTGACATGCAGTTTGTAAACACCACCAAACGTACATGCATCCCCGTCCTTTCCCTTGGAAACTATTATAATACAGAAATCAAGCAGTAAAATCATATAATCGTGCAATAAGCACCATTACCATGTGTATATAGTGCACCACGTTTAGTCTAAATAATAGTTTCATACCATGTGTAGTGCCTTTTTGCGAATGAGTTACAAACTCGTAGACGACCTAGATTTTACCAATACTAAGCAGGGTAACGTGCGTGGACGTGCGTTTGTTTTGTTTCTGTTCCGGAGCATGTTTGTCACATCGTGAGACGTAAGGGAGTAGAGTACGGAAGAAGGTAAAGACGTATTTATTTAAGGGCAGGCAGACAAATCCAAATCGTAATCCAAAAAACTAAATTAACTAATCTATAGTTTAAACTAACTAAATCTATCAAGGAACATAACAATAACAACATATCTAACTATACTATATCTACTATAATACTCCGCGAGGTGTACAGGGATGCAAGCGGTATATATCCCCAATATAATCAGTGTATATAACTATACTGCATCTACTATAATACTCTGTGAGGTGTACAGGGGCACGAGCGGTGTATATCCCCAATATAATCAGCCGTATATAACTCTGCTATATCTACTATAATACTTCTTCTGCCAAGAATTTTCATTTTGATGCCTCCCTACTAAATATAAAATAATCCTTTGATCCATCAAATGGACATTGGTTACTGTTTAAAATACATCCACTAGGTGGCAGTGATGAATTAATAGTGTATACTGGGAATATTAACATTGGGTAATGAACTGAAAAGATTATTATTATTATACAGTGTAAACCAATAATAAAACAACATACTGAGCCTGGTTCTGCAATATAGAAGCCATGGATTAAAAATAAAAAATAAATAAATACCATGTTAATACTTCACGGACTTCAGAGCAACAATCAAGTAAAATAAAGGTATACTAATAATAATAATAATAATAATAATAATAATAATAATAAGGGTTGTATGTTATAAAATAGCACATGACTTCATCTTCCTGTAAGATATGTGCATTTGGGTGAATCCAGACTGACTTTTGGAATTTGAATATATAATGCACCAGAATAGAGTTGAGAAACCATTATTAACCATTATTGTGTACGGAAGTTAAAGAAGCTGCACAGAGAAATATGGTGTTTACACTGTGTTTAATAGATCACAAGGCTAGCGGACATGAGCGCACAGCGGTATCAGGAAGCGTGGGTTCATATTCCAACCTTCCATCAGACCGTGATCGGATTTAAATCCTAGTAGCACATGTCCCAAAACACACTAGTGTGTCTATAATTCGTTTGTATTTAATTTTTTTTGTAATGCAAAGATATGCGGATTAATAGGATCGCCACGATTTTCTTCTGCCAGCGGTGTACGCTGAGAAGTTCTCTACTTGACTTTTCACTGAGAAACTGAACAGATATATAGGCGTGTATGTAAATAATCATGGTGGCTTTACTTGTTTGTTTTAGCGACCTAATAAAACCCACGGTTCAGCTGTATGTAACATTTTACTGTGATCTCATTTATCGCAGCCATTTCATGAATTTTTATCCGTACAGTCAGCCGCTGTCTCTCTTGCTATTATACAGAAACACTGTAGAGCAGGGGTGGGCAATTATTTTTTCCATGGGGCCACATGAGAAACAGAATATATTGTGATAAGACTGAACTCAATTCTACATAATATTAATTGTATTTCTTTATATAAAGCAGTAAATAGCACTGTTTTAACAAGCTGGTAAGCTTGGTAAGAGTTTGTTATGATTAATCAATGTAAAAGTGAGTTTGCCTTACAAAACATGTCATTTATTCAATCAAATTTCCCAAAACAATGGTAAACAAAATGTGAACATTTTTACCATTTGTGACGTATTATATTACATTTACATTTATTCATTTAGCAGACGCTTTTATCCAAAGCGACCTACAAATGTGCGATACAATCAAAGTGATATCAAGCAGAGAACAATACAAGTAGTGCTACTGTACAAGATCTAGTAATTGAGTTCCAGAAGAAGTGAAGTGCAGAGTAGAGGTGCAAGGGTGTTTTTTTTTTTGTTTTTTTTTTCTCATGAGTTGGTTAGGTGTTCACGGAAGAGGTGGG
>JAFFST010046231.1:4896-14431 GCA_022414735.1 Noturus placidus | reverse complement strand
ATAAGATAATGGTCTGAGACAACTTCAGACTGGGGACGAATTTCAGGATTTTCTATATTTAATCCGTATGTGAATATGAGGTCAAGGGTGTGACCACCATTATGAGTCGGTCCAATTACTTTCTGCTTAACCCCTACTGAATCTAAGATTCTAAGAATCTAATCTCTGTGTTTGTGTGTGTGTGTGTGTGTATGTGTGTGTATGTGTATGTGTGTGTGTGGAGTGTACAGCATCTTTATATTACAGTATGGTAGTGAGAATGAGTGCATTGGGATTTATTTGTTAAAAGCACTAAACAAGTCAGTGTACTGCCAAAGATCTGTGTAATCCGAAGATACTGTGTACTGTGTTTAGCTCCACCCACATGCCCCATCTTAGGTCACATGGTGCCTGTGTAAGAAGCGGTATTTAAGTACGATGACATCAACGTGCAGGAAAACACACTAAAAGGAGCAGGAAATGAATAAAACAGTGAATTCAAATAAAAGTCACATTCAGCTTCAGTTTTAATACAGAATTTAAAGCAAATGATGAGCGAGTAGTTCAGGAGTGTGTGTAGACCAATAAAGATTTCACACTATGACTTTATTCCTGATGACACGATCTCGCCAGCAGATGGCGCTGCAGCAATGACGTGCACAGTGAGCTGGAGAGAGCGTGCACGTGTACGAACCAGAGCGAGCTCATGCTCGCGCGCTACATAGAGACTTTGTTTACAAAGAACATGTGCGTTTGTTTCTGTTGGGTTTCCACCCTGTTCAGTCATTGGTTGATTGTCGAGGGAGTGTAATGATTATTACCAGCTCTCAACACTAAAGGTAATCACAGTTGTTATTCAAACGCCTCGCATTGCTGTGTACGTCGCGCCATATTATATACCGATTGGGGTAATGGTGCCACGCGGTAATGTTTCCAGGTTATGCTGTGGTTTGGTGTATCATGCCGTAGTCCTAGTTAGATGATTGCCATGTGTAGTTTCTTGTTTCATGCCATAGTTAAGTGACCGATGAGTATTTGTTGAAGTGGGTAATTGTGATAAGCGGTAGCGATTACAAGTCTTGTTCTAAGTTTGAGTTCTTGTTTAAACCTTGGTTCCTGTCTGCTGGTACGCAACCACACCACAACTGATGTACATATACATAAAATAAACACAAGGGTCACAGACAGACCAAGCATGAACATCATATGAGGTTCAGAGCCCAAAGAAGAGAAAGTGACATCATCAATCTGTGTAAATGCGTCAACACACTCACACTACAGTCAAGAAAAATGTGCATAAACATGGAACACACACATACAGAAGGAAAACTGAACATTAAGAATAGTAATAAGAATATAAAATATTATAAAGATAATATATGGATATCATGAAGTATAGAATCGGTATAACCATATTTAAAACAGAAATGTAGAGCAATTAAATAAATAAACCAGAGATACCGAAAGAACTGGGTCAAAGAGCACTCACGTGAATAAGGCCTGGGATTGTTATGAATTTGAGATTGTTTACTTTTCTATGGTATCTCAAGATGGTTTTCTTTGGTTTTAATTTTCTATGGTATCCCAGCTAGATCTGAAAACTATGTTATTGCAATAAGGAGATTTTTGTTTTCTATGGAATATTCCAGAACAGGGGAGGTATATAAGAACTCCCGTATCTGTACTGATTGGAATCATGACTGAGAGCTCTCATTCGTGTGGATTCCAGAGGGTGGAACCACTCTGGGAACCGTCGCCTTATCGTGGTGGAGAGGTTTGAGTGTCCCTATGAACCTGAGGGCTGTGTTGTCTGGAGTCTTGTGCTCTTGGTAGGGTCTCTCAAGGCAAAGTGGTCTCAGGGGAGGGGCCAGACAAAGAATGATTCAAAACCCCTCGTGCATAAAATTAAAAGAGGAGGAGGTACCCTGCCCGGAGGAAGCCCGGGGCCCCCATCTGGAGCCAGGCCCAGAGGGAGGGCCCGACTGCGAGTGCCTGGTGGCTGGGTTTGCTACGGAGCCCAGCTGGGCAAAGCCCGAAAAAGCAACGTGTCACCCCCTTCTCCATCCTATGGGCCCACCACTCGTGGGGTGAACCGTGGGGGTCGGGTGCGCTGCTACACGGGTGGCAGTGAAAGTCAGGGGCCAGAGTGAGAAGCTCGGCTATCCGAGAGGAACTCAGAGTAGAGCCGCTGCTCCTTTGAGTTGAAAGGAGTCAGTTGAGGTGTTTCGGGCACCTGGTAAGGATGCTCCCTGGGCACCTCCCTAGGGAGGTATTCCAGGCACATCCAACTGGGAGGAGACCTCGGAGAAGACCCAGGACTAGGTGGGAAGACTATATTTCCACACTGACCTGGGAACGCCTCGGGATCCCCCAGTCAGAGCTGGTTAATGTTGCTCAGGAAAAGGAAGTTTGGGGTTCCTTGCTGGAGCTGCTACCCCTGCGACCCGATTACGGATAGGCGGTTGAGGATAGATGGATGGATGGATGGAACTGAACGAATAAACTGGACCCTTGCTTTTTTCTTCACCTACTAGCCTGGTGTCTTGTTTTTTCTTCTGTGTTCAATTGAATATGTGAGTATTTCTTCCTAGATTAATTTCTAAGTGTCTTTGGGTAATTTTGTCTAATAGACTAAATTTTAGACACAACACAACAAACACAAACATCACCAACAACCACATCACTACCAACAACCACATCACCATCATCACCAACAACCACATTACAACCAACATTACCAACAACCACATCATCATCAACAACCACATCACCATCACAACCAACACAAACGTCACCAACAACCAAATCACAAACCAAAATCACCAACAATCATATCGCAACCAACACAAACATCACCAAAAACCACATCACAACCAACATTACCACCATCACCAACAACCACATCACCACCAACAACCACATCACCATCAACCACATCACAACCAACATCACCAACAACCAACATCATCAACACCAACCACATCAACACCAACATCACCACCAACATCACCAACCACATCGCCACCAACAACCACATCAACACCATCACAACCAACACAAACATCACCAACAACCACATCACAACCAACATTACCAACAACCACATCACCAACAACAACAACATCACCACCAACCACATCAACACCATCACCACCAACATCAACAACCACATCACCACCAACACAAACATCACCAACAACCACATCACAACCAACACAAACTTCACCAATAACCACGTCACAACCAACATCACCAACAACCAATCACAAACCAAAATCACCAACAATCAATTTGTATAGCGCTTTTTTACACAACAATCATATCGCAACCAACACAAACATCACCAACAACCACATCACAACCAACATTACCACCATCACCAACAACCACATCACCACCAACAACCACATCACAACCACTTCACCATCAACCACATCACAACCAACATCACCAACAACCACATCACCACCAACATCACCAACCACATCGCCACCAACAACCACATCAACACCATCACAACCAACACAAACATCACCAACAACCACATCACCAACAACCACATCACAACCAACAACCACATCACCATCATCACCAACAGCCACATCACAACCAACATTAACAACAAACAAACAGAAATACTGACGTCACACACACATCCTGTGTCAGGATTTCTGTGGTATTGTAACAAAGTACAATATATTAAGAGATAATTCCCGACCACACCTGGCAGCCCCAGACCCCTTAAAAGTAAAAAAGTAAAAGTGTACATCTAAGGTGATGACATCATCACTGGGGGGGGGGTAAAGGGCCTGATGATGTTAGATGACATGGGGGGGGTTAAAAATGGCTGAAAATTTGATGGCATAATATATGGACGACCCCCTTCTCCTCTCTCTACCTGTCTCACTCTCTGCCCCACCTCTCTCTGTCTCTCTACCTGTCTCACTCTCTGCCCCACCTTTCCCTGTCTCTCTACCTGTCTCACTCTCTGCCCCTTCCCTTTCTCTCTCTCCCTGTGTCTCTGACTCATACTCAGTATTGTGCTTTTCTGTCACAAAATCAATGTGACTTTTCCATTAAAAAAGGCGACATCTCCCTGTCTGTCTGTCTGTCTGTCTGTCTGTGTGTTGGTCTTTGTTTTTACCTCTGTTCTGGAGAGAGAGAAGGGGGTAGCTCTTCTCTTTCTCTGTCTCTGTCTTTCTTTCTCACTCTCTGCCTCTAACTCTGTGTATTTTGAAGAAGAGGATATTTTGTGCAGTGGAGGATTGTGTCCACCATCATCCCCTCTCTCTCTCCGCTTTCTCTCTCTCTCTCGCTCTCCTCTCTCTCTTCTCTCTCATCTCTCTCTCTCTCTCCTCTGTCTCTCTCTGTATCTCTCTCTCTCCTCTTTCTCCTCTCTCTCTCTCCCACCCCTCTCTCTCCATCTCTTTCTCGCCCTCCACCCCTTTCACCATTCCCCTCTTTTTCTCTGCATCCTCAAGCAGTAGAGAGAGAGACAAGAAGAGAGAGGAAAACGGAAAGAGGGGAAGAGAGAGAGAGAGAGAGAGGAGGGGAATGAGTGTGAGGATCCTCAGCACACTGGTGGCTAACTGAAACACACACACACACACACACACACACACACACACACACACACACAGGCACACAGTGTTATTGAGCTCGGAGGAAGAGTGCTGGATACAGCCGCAAGCACTGAGACACACACATGAAGCTTGTGTGTCTAACAGTCATCTGTATCTGCAGTAAGCTGTGTGTGTGTGTGTGTGTGTGTGTGTGTGTGTGTTTAACACAGTGGATGTAAACACTCTGTGATGGAGGTCTCGCTGCGTCTCCTTCTCCTGCGCTGATCTCAGTGGATTATCACACAGACGGTGTGGAATTTTATGTGTGAAACTTTGTGTGTGTGTGTGTGTGTATTTGTGTGTGAGAGAGAGAGAGAGAGAGAGAGAGAGAGAGAGAGAGAGAAAGTATTTGGTACCTCACTGATGAATCCTGCAGGATTGCTGATGACTCGAGACGAGGAAATGTGACTCAGACGCAGAGTGAGTTTCATTTATTCATATTCCTGTGATACGTCTAGAACCGAGCCATGCAGCTTTCTGTGTGTAAAACTGTTTCAATACATCACTGTACAGATCAAACCTCACAGCTGTATTAACAAGCCTGTGTCTGTGTGTGTGTGTGTGTGTGTAACAGCATGGATAATGCTAGTGGAACACTAACAGTAGAAGATTATCCCGGTACATTAAGACACTGATGGAGTCTCTCAGCCTTACTGAGCTGTAATGTATAATGATCTCTAAGCATGTAATAAGTAAGGAGGAACACAGTGTGTGTGGTTCTGTAAAAGGAAAGTAATCCACACTAGGGTGGTGTGAGGAAGCCGAGTTACTGCGACCACCTTGAAGCTTATTATTTCTTTTTCTCTTTCTTCAAGTTAATAAAAACTCAGCTTGTTACTGAGAAACTGCAAAGAAGCGTAAACTCCTCTGACTGTTACACAGCGCTGACACTGGAGACTCCTTCCATAAATGTTAAATAAACATCTCTTTACTTTAGGAAAACTTTAGTATATCAACAATTACACGCTTCTAAACCTTCTATATTTTATCACGTCTATTACTGCAGACAGAATGAGGTCACTTTGTGTTTTCTTTTTTTGTTGTTGAACTGTAGTGTCAGTCTGTGCCAACTGTACTGACCAATAAGGGGGCTTGGCATCAGGATGGCTCCGCCCCCTCCGACCAATGCTCCACATGTGTGCTTGTCTTGTGTGGTGATCGTGAGCAGCATGGCGCTGATGGACGTGTACCTGGTGGAGCAGAACCACGGGCCGCGTAAGATCGGCGTGTTCATAGTGGTGAGCGTGGGTGATGTGTGCTTCCTCATCGCACTGCGCTACATTGCCATCTGGGTCGGAACAGAGCTCAGGACCGCAAAGCGTGGATACGCCATGATCCTCTGGTTCCTATACATTTTTGTTTTGGAGATCAAAGTCTACTTCATCTACCAGAATTACAAATCGGACCGGAAGAGTCTGGACGCTCTGACACGTAAAGCTTTAACGCTGCTTCTCTCCGTGTGTGTTCCCGTATTGTTCATTATTCTGGTCGCTGTGGATCACATGGTGTATGTCAGGGCGTTTAGGAAAAAGGAGGAGATACGGAACCGGCTCTTCTGGGTGGTAGTGGACCTCCTGGATGTTCTGGACATCCAGGCCAACCTATGGGAGCCTCAAAAGAAAGGCTTTCCACTGTGGGCCGAGGGATTGATGTTCTTCTACTGCTACATCTTGTTGCTGGTGCTGCCATGCGTTAGCCTCAGTGAGATTAGCATGCAGGGTGTCAACATCAGCCCACACAAGATGATGCTCTACCCCATCCTGAGCCTCATCACCATCAACATTGTTACCATTTTCATCCGAGGAGGAAACATGCTGCTGTACAAAGACAGCCGCGTCTCGGGGATCCTCCTGGGGAAGAATGTCCTGGCCATCATGATGAAAACATGCAGCTTTGTACAGTACAGGAAGCAGCTGCAGAGCGCTAACCTCAGTGCTAACACTCCTCCTCCTCCTCTTCCTTCTCCTCCTGCTCCTGCTGCTCCTCCTGCAGCAGCCTTCAGCGTCCAGCTTCACAAAAACTCACTAACCCACTGTCGAGATGTTTCTCAAACACCACTGCCTGAACTGACTATGCCTGAACACACATGACACACACACACTGGACTTCTGATGCTTCTGATGATGATGAAGAACTGTTTTTGAAATCTGATGTTGAAACTGGTCATATCTGATGGGAGGGACTTAAACTGTATAATGAGTGGGGCTTATATGGTGTGATGGGAGTGGCTTATATTGGACAAAGGGTGGGGATTAAACTTGGCAGTGGGTGGGGCTTAAACTCTGAGCATTGGTGTTTAAACCATGAGTGGTTACTATGGTTACAGAACATTTGGGTTTTTTTCCTACTGATTTTGTGACACATTTTAATGTTTACTTGTTTTCACTGTCATGGAAATAAATCATAAAATCTTTTAGAACCTCACAGTCTTCTGGTCAATTCCAGGTCTAGAACATCTGGAGCTTGAGAAACTCAGCATCTCTTTAACTGTCCTATTGTCATCAAGTGTAAGAAGTGAATAAGAAGCCTTTTTTAAAGAGCAGAAAAGATCCTGTGTTCAGCAGAACCACACCGATAACCTGAAAAACACTTTTAACCAATGAAAGGAGATCAGCTGTGACAAGGTTCCACAGAGTACTGATCAGCACCTCACACTCAGATGAGTCACTGAGTTCAACAGAGTTCAACAGAGTCACTGAGTCAGAATCACCGAGTCACTGATTACAGAGTCAGTGAGTCACAGAGTCAGTGAGTTTAAAACTGAGAATATGTTTTAACTGTGTGAGTAACGATCCTCATTATAACCTTAATAATAATCATAATAATAAGAGAGAGAAGAGTATTACTTATAAATCAAGTGGAGAGTTTGAATCTGACTGATGAAGAACTGATTGAGAAGATTCAGCTCAGTTCAGTGTTGTGTGTACAGTGTGTGTAACAGTGGACATTGTTCCAGAGCGGCGTTACAGAAATATATACACTCAGAAATATATACACTCAGAAATATATACACTCAGAAATATATACACTCAGGATGTTTAAGGTATGAATTTATGAGCAAACAGAGGAGACGGTGGTGAGGAAAAACTCCCTGAGACGATATGAGGAAGAAACCTTGAGAGGAACCAGACTCAAAAGGGAACCCGTCCTCATCTGGGTGACACCGGATAGTGCGATTATAAATAAATACACCCCTTCAATAACTGTACTAATACAACATGCAAATAGTGCAGTTGTGTAAGCAGGAAGTTCATTACAGTTTCTACAGGAAGTCTGTTTTGTTGAACTTCTCCACTGTTCACTGATGGAGACTCGAGTGCAGAACTGTTTGTGGTCATTGTAGTGCTAAAGCTCTCATAGCATAACTGTTCAGATGAACTGAGGTCCAATACATATTTATGGTGTTTAAGTGGAACCATCCTCAGTAATCAGATCTTTAATCTGCACCCAGGGGCGATTTTAGAGTCGATTGGGGCCCTGATCAACCCCCAACACCCCCTCCACACACACACACACACACACACACACATACACAATATTCATGTTTTCATTGTTACTAACTAAAGTGTGTGTTAGCAGATAATTAATGGCTAATGAGCAGATGTGTGTTGTGAGGAAGTGAAACTGAAACACAGTTGAGAGTTTGATAGAAACAACATTCCACGAACATGGAGGTACACAGTGACGGTGTTCAGACTGTGTGTGAATGTGTGTGTGAGATCCTGATACACTGATTAGATTGAGATTGATCATGTCTGTTGTTGTGATTATGCTCCTGAGGGGTTTTAAAAGAAAGGGGAAAGCATCCAGTGATTCTGAGCTAATCTGCAGTTAAAGGCTAATTGTTAATGCGCTTCATTGTGGCTAAAACCGTTCATCAGTGAAAGTGCTGCTGTATCTCCTGAGAACGGGTCACGTCTCAAATCACACAGCCTTCACTATACCTGCCAGGTGTGAGTGTAACACTAATGACACACAGATGGGAGACCACTGAACATTTACTGAACACATCAACACCACATTTATCTATAAAACTGATCTACAGCTGTGACTGTGAGGAGTTCCACTTCTGTGTGGTTCCACAGCTCATTAACTTTCTCTTCATTAATATTTAACAGTGGAGATTTTAATGATCTATTTCCGTCTTCATGAGCTGCAGGATGAGTCAGTGTCTGTGTGTGTGTGTGTGTGTGTGTGTGTGTGTGTGTGTTTATACAAGCTTCAGTTTGCTCCAAAACTAAACACAGTAGGTTGAAAGTCCTCTGGAATGGTTTCTGACCTTATTAATCTCATTAATATGCAAATGAGGAGCTGGTGGTTATTACAGCGTGTTGATTTGGGGTTTTGTCAGAGCTCTGAGGTGATTAATAACACTTCTCAGGTTTTCATTCTGTTTTTATTGCTGTTTCCCTCAAAACACACACACACACACACACACACACACACACACACACACTACAGAAACACCATTTCAATACAACACAATGAATCAAAACCTGAAATATTATCATGAGCTAAATAACTTCTAATGTACAAGCCCTACCTTCACATTTTAGGCCGCACCCGTAGATGTGTGTGTGTGTTCATGTTTGTGTGTGTGAGTGTGTGCGTGTGTGTCTCTGCATACATGCGTGCATGTGTGTGTGCGTGTGTGTATGTGCATGTGTGAGTGTGTGAGTGTGAGTGTGTGTGCGTGTGAATGTGCGTGTGTGAGTTTGTATGTGTGTGTGTACATGTGTGTCTGTGTGTGAGTGTGTGCATGTTTGTGTGTGTGTGTCTGTGTGTGCGTGTGTGTGTGCATGTTTGTGTGTGTCTGTGTGTGATTGTGTGCATGTTTATGTGTGTGTGTGTGTGAGTGTGTGCGTGTGTGAGTGTGTGTGTCTGTGTGTACGTGAGTGTGTGCATGTTTGTGTGTCTGTGTGTGAGTGTTTTGC
>JAFFST010046230.1:159851-189348 GCA_022414735.1 Noturus placidus | reverse complement strand
GTCCTTGACTATTGTTTAAATTGGTTTGATGTTCCGAAACACTTAAGTGTGACAAACATGCAAAAGAACAGGAAATGAGGAAGGGGGCAAACACTTTTTCACACCACTGTATATATATATGATACAGTAGATGAACAAAATGTAGTGCATCTCAGGTGTGAAGTGAAGTCCAGAGTTACTAGGAGTTTGGCAACCAGACTAGCTGAATAAATAACATTAGACAGTTAGCAAAGACATAAGAACTTTTTGTCACATCTATCAAGGCACTCGTCTCATTAGCTTCTGCAAGATGTTTTGTAATGGAACAAAAATAAAAAAAAATAAAATAAAAAAAAGCAGCTTTTATATACAATCAGTTACATGAACAAGTAGCAATGGAGTTACAAAAGATTAGCATTCGCTTGAGAGTCTGGTAAATATCATCAGTAAACATGACCAAGAACCACCAGCTTTCACAGAAAGAGGCAATTTGATTGACACTGCTAAAGTCTTTTTTTCCCTGGTCGCTTATCAGCTTATCAGTTAATTACTTCTTGCACAGAAATGCATCGAGCCAATCAGCATCTTCAAGATGCTGAAGTTTGCTGCCAGAAAAGTGTCCGAATGATGTCAGACTCAAAACTTCGGCCTGTGGGTGGAGGGTCTGAGGCTAATATTCTAAAGGCACTAACATTACTCTACACCTACAGTACTCAGAGAAGTTTATTATAATGTTTATATGACAATATCGTCATACATCATCATATCCCCCTGCTCTTATCCGGTATCAGAAACTTTATTATTATCTATTTAGCTGGTGTTACGGTAAAGCTATGCATATATGACATGGGACTAGAGTCATATGATTATAATGCACTCATGAAGCATCATGCACATTGTTACAATCGTTTATGAAAAGGTCGTGAAGTAGTATGTGTAAAGTTATGTGTAAAGTTTTGCAGTATGTCAAGAGGTTTTACAGCATATAGTAAAGTTCTGAGCATGTCGTAAAGTTCTGAGCATGTCGTAAATTTTTTGCAGCATGTCGTAAAGTTCTGAGCATGTCGTAAAGCTCTGAGCATGTCGTAAAGTTCTGAGCATGTCATAAAGTTTTGCAGCATGTCGTAAAGTTCTGAGCATGTCGTAAAGTTCTGAGCATGTCGTAAAGTTCTGCAGCATGTCGTAAAGTTCTGAGCATGTCGTAAAGTTCTGAGCATGTCGTAAAGTTTTGCAGCATGTCGTAAAGTTCTGCAGCATGTCGTAAAGTTCTGCAGCATGTCGTAAAGTTCTGAGCATGTCGTAAAGTTTTGCAGCATGTCGTAAAGTTCTGAGCATGTCGTACAGTTCTGAGCATGTCGTAAAGTTCTGAGCATGTCGTAAAGTTTTGCAGCATGTCATAAAGTTCTGAGCATGTAGTAAAGTTTTGCAGTATGTCGTAAAGTTCTGAGCATGTCGTAAAGTTCTGAGCATGTCATAAAGTTTTGCAGTATGTCGTAAAGTTTTGCAGTATGTCGTAAATTTCTAAGCATGTCGTAAAGTTTTGCAGTATGTCGTAAAGTTTTGCAGTATGTCGTAAAGTTTTGCAGTATGTCGTAAAGTTTTGCAGTATGTTTAATTCAATTCAGTTTTGTTTGAATAGCACTTTTAACAATGGACATTGTCCCAAAGCAGCTTTACAGAAATATATACATTCAAAATATACATTTTAAAATGTATGAATTCATCTCTTTTGTTGTATGGTGTAAGGTTATGCAGTGTTGTAATGTTGTACCATTTAGTAGTATAATTTCATGATATTTGCAGTGGTAGAATTTTTAAAGCACATTACTTGTATATTAATCCATAATGCATAATAAAATAGCTCTAATCCACCTGCATATATTGTTATAATAATGTGTATAATGAATACATTTTAACATGATATGAATGTATTCACAGCTCATTTTAAATATGACCTCCATAGAAAGTACTATCATGTTTAACTCAAAATCAAATCAATTCTAATCGGCTTTCTGTTTATAGGATTTAACTGCGTATTTGGATGGTAGTGGGTTCATTAATCATTTCTTTATTTTCAGTCTAATCTAGCATGTCAAAGATTAACACAAAATGAATAGGGTTTATTTTGATCTAGAGATTTATCCATATGAAGGAAATCCTGCTTTTAATGTACATTATGAAAGACAAGCTTGTTTTCTGTTCCGTGCAATAAAAGCTGTTTGTTTCCTGAATTGGCTGAATGAGTGTGATAAATAATTCTGATTATCCATTTCAACTGCATAGTCTATTTTGTGACAGTTATATCGTTTCACACCATAAGCACAGTCTGACTCACTGCCAGCTTCAGCAATTAAAAGGCTCCACAGTCCATTTGGTAAGTTAAAGTAAGTTCTTTTTTTTTCTTAAAGGAAAACAAAGCAAAACAAAACAAAACAAAACCAAAGGGTGGATTACACAGCCGGACCCTGAGCTCAGTCTCCACGGCGACACCGGTGTGGGCCGTCCCTGTCTGTGAAATCTTAATTAAGTAGCACTCAAATCTGCTTATCGAATCTGCTTATCTGCAAATCAGCTGTCTCCTTAACCAGCCGTCTTTCACTCAGGATTTAACATCCAAGAAGTTGATTTGAGAAAAATAACACTCTATTCCCATTCCCATTCCCACCCCCTTCACGGACTGGACAACGGTCACGCAGTACGAGACAATGCATAACTCAGTGTTAATAAGGAGATTAAGGCACGTAATTAAAAGCAGAGTTCTTTCGGGTACCTCCTGCTGAAACCGAATGGCAACCAAATGGCACCCGTAATTGTTCGTCAAGAGGCAATGTTCATTTGTCCGGAGGATAATGAGCCTGACTCACACAAAGGGCAGAAGAGGCACTCGGTGTGATGGATAAACAAAATGCACATCTTTTTCCCCATGCAGGTGTATGCACGGTTGCCAGTTTGATAATTTCCACCTACTTATAGCTACACATGATCTGTTTACTGTGTGCGCAGTGGTGTGAGAAATGTTCCAAAAGGTGCCGGGTCAGGGATGGCACTGTCCCAGTCCCTCAGTGTCCCTAGACAGAAGTGGAGGAAAGAGGACAAAGTGAACAGTCAATAACTAGAAAGATATAAAGTAAGGGAAATTAAAGGGAAATGAAAAAGAGAATGAGAAAGGACATGAGAACGAGAGAAAAGTACAGAAGGAATCAGAGAAAAGGACAAAGAAAGGAAAAATAAATATGGAGCTTGAGAGCGGCAGATAGATAGAAAATTAACAGTAAAACTGGATTTCCTTAAGGACACGACCTGTGCTGGCATTGAGGTGAAAGAGACAGATAAGCAAAACGAAGAATACAAAAGGAAGGGAGGAAGGAACGAGGGAGGAAGGAACGAGGGAGGGAGGGAGGGAAGGAAAGAAAGAAAAATTAAAAAATAGATTTGAGTTTACTAAAATACACAGCGCTGGCAAGGAGCTAAAAGAGATAGATAAAAAAGAAAACAGAAAGAAAAAAGAAAGAATGAAAGAAAATAAGCAAATAAACGTGAGAAAGAAGGAAAGAAAGAAAGAAAGAATACACGTGGAGTGTGAGACAAGTAGATAGAAAGCTAGATTTCCTAAAAGGGACGACCTGTGCTGGCATTGAGGTCAAAGAGACAGAGAAGCAAAACGAACAACAGAAAAAGGAATAAACAAAGAAAAAAGAAAAAAAGAAAGGAGCAGAGAGAGAAAATGACACTGAAAAAGAGGGAAATCGTGAAGGCACAAAAACAAAAATGGGAAAGAAAGAAGGAACGACAGTGTTACAGAATAAGAGGAAATGACAAACGTAGATAAAGGGACAGAAAAAGAAGGCAGGAAAGAAAGAAATGAGAAAGAAGTAAAATAAGGCAGAGGAGAGGAGTGAATAACTGAGAAACACAAGAGACGCAGACAGCGAGAGACAGAGAGAGAGAGAGAGGGAGAGAGAGAGACAGAAAGATAGAGAGAGAGAGAGAGACAGAAAGAGACAGAAAGAGAGAGAGAGTGAGACAAAGAGAGAGAGAGTGAGACAGAAAGAGAGAGAGAGTGTGAGACAGAAAGAGAGAGTGAGACAGAAAGAGAGAGAGTGAGACAGAAAGAGAGAGAGAGAGAGCCCATCAATTACCTCAGCTCTCACTGAAACGACTAATCAGCGTGATTACTATAATCATTATTATAAGGTTTTATTTGTCAATATTTGGAAAAGCTTTGTATAATATAATAATTCTTGTGGTTTTTGGTCCCCCCTCCCTCCACTGTTTCTTTTTGAACAGACTGGAACTACAGGTGAGAGGAGTGTGATATAAAGGTAAGAAAGAGAATAAACCGGGTGTAGTTTGGTTTTATAGACTGGGAGACGTCTCCTGCTCCACAAGCGCTGCCCATCATCATCAAATTAAACCCTGAAGCAGCAAAAACCCTCGAACTCTTCTGCATGACATGCGTTCTCTCAATCAAGCCCCACTTCTCTCTCTCTCTCGCTCACACACTCTCACACGCACAGGGTAATAGTTTATTAGTGGTGCCTGCTTCTGATTGCGCTCGACAGCGTCTAATTAACTGTCATTAGGAAACAGATGTGTGAGCCCAAGGCCTGAGCTGGATTACGGCGTGCAGCCTGGCCTCCACTCTGTGTGTTTCGCATAAACACACTGCCGCACAAAGCCACTTTCACGCTCCTCCTCCTCTACCCCCAAACCAATTACACGCTCAGTAATCAAACCATACATTCAGCATAAATGTGTATGCATTAGTGAATAGGTGGAGGAGGAAAGAAAAGAGAGAGGGAGGAGAGAGGGGGGGGGGGTCTCTGACTTGGACCATCAATAATAAGAGATAAGCGTTCTCAGGCTGTTGTTTAAGTATCTGACAGACACACTGCAGTGGGGAGGTGTTCAGGGTGTAGGGTCGCGTCGTGGGGACTGACACTGATGTTCATGTGATGTGATTTTGAAAGCACCGCGCTTTAAAGTTCAGCTCAAGATCCAATGTCTTTTACAGTTTCTATATTACTACAGAAAAAATTCTGTTAAAACGGGTCTTTGCTAATAAGAGAATAAGAGGCAGAGAGAGAGAGAGCGAGGGGGGGGAGAGAGAGAGGGAGAGAGAGAGAGAGAATTGTACAATAAAAACTATTATTGCACGTTGATGATGATGATGGCTTCCCTCCTCGTATGTGCACCAAAGCAACTGTAAGAAAACAGCAAAGTAAAAGCTCTTAATGAAACTCGCTTGGGTTCTATTGGCTCAGGAAAGAGAGAGGGGGGGGTGGATAGATAAAAACAGAAAGAAAGACGAACATCCAGAAAGAATGAAAGAAAAATTAATAAATGAGAAAGAAAAACAGAAAGAAAGAAATTATTGAACAAGACAGACATAAAAGAAACAAAGAAAGAAAGAGGAATTAATAAAGAAAGAAAAACTGAGACACAGAAAAACAGAAAAGGAAAGAAAGAAAGATTAATAAATGAGAAAAAGAAAAAGAAAGAAAGAAAGATTAATAAAT
This sequence comes from Noturus placidus, assembly GCA_022414735.1. Classification (NCBI taxonomy): domain Eukaryota; kingdom Metazoa; phylum Chordata; class Actinopteri; order Siluriformes; family Ictaluridae; genus Noturus; species Noturus placidus. Next base: position 183,850 of record JAFFST010046230.1, on the reverse strand, counting down.
GAGAAAAAGAAAAAGAAAGAAAGAAAGATTAATAAATGAGAAAAAGAAAAAGAAAGAAAGAAAGATTAATAAATGAGAAAAAGAAAAAGAAAGAAAGAAAGATTAATAAATGAGAAAAAGAAAAAGAAAGAAAGAAAGATTAATAAATGAGAAAAAGAAAAAGAAAGAAAGAAAGATTAATAAATGAGAAAAAGAAAAAGAAAGAAAGAAAGATTAATAAATGAGAAAAAGAAAAAGAAAGAAAGAAATGAATAAACAAAGAAAAACAAAGAAAGGGATGGCTATAAAATGAGGGGAAAAGCTATAACTGGAGAAAAAGTAACCTCTGGAGTTTATGGTTTTGTGGTTATGTTGGCACTGGAGGACCATTACAGCTGCCCACATCTGGAGTTTGACGCTCCCAGTAGGGCCAGCATCAGTGAACAGATCTGAGAACAGTTGAAGTGTGAGCCCCATGACCAATACAAAAAGACTTAAGTGTACCCTGCCTGGATTAGTGTAACTGAGACTCACCCCTGGAGCCACGCCCGGAGGTGCTGACTATAGACGTAGTTACCAAGCCACCATCGCAGCCTGAAATGGCGGCACGGAGCCGTTTAACGGACCACCACCTGCAAGATGAAGGTTGGGTGTCCAGGTGACAGGTATGTGATGGACAATCACACACAGACTAGACCACTGCAATGGAACATCCACCAATATCAGTGTTTTCCTGTACATCTGGATAGTTTGTTCACTGAGCAGAAAAGCAGAAGGTCAGTTGGTGGTCAGACTCTGATGTCAACACTACACTCACACTCCTACACTCCAGGCTGACACCTAATCAGGTGCTTGGGCCTAAATCAGTGTGTTTAACGAGCCCAATGACACACCTGTCTGCCTCTAGTGAGCCAGAGGAGTGCGTTAACACTGACAGCAACTATCTTAAGATAGCGGTGACGTCCTCACCTGACAGGATGGTGCTGTCGTTAAGGCACGGGCAGGAGGAGTAACCACGACGACACACACAAACTATTTATTTTTGTCTGTGGAGATTTACAGAAGTGTGAGAGGATTCTGTATATTATATACAAACACACACACACACGCGTACAATTCTCCTCATTACTGTATATCTAATCTTGATAACACTTCCTATGAAGGTCATATCTATAATAAACAATGAACACATTCATATCATGCTAGAACGCATTCATAATATTAGCTTAATGCTAGTCCTCACTTCCAAACAGTACTCGATAAACGTCGGATTTAAGAAGTATCCGGCGAGATGGTCAGACTTCTAACGCGTTAGGATTAGCATTTCCGTTCTACGCCACAGTGCAAAGCTTTCTAAAATGACCTGGAGCGTCGATTCCCAGTTATATAACCGCTCCGGTGGAGCTGAGGTCAGAAAGATGGCCAGAACTAGGCCTCACACTGATGTTCAGCTTTTAAGTTCTGACCCTCAGCCTCAAACTGCTGAATCGTGCTGAAAAGACCTTTTGTATGCGCTGGATGTCGCTCAATCGTTTACATCCTTTAACCCTGGTCTCTAATGGGCTCTAATAGAGAAGGTAGGGATGTAAGAATAGGTCAGGAATGATGGTCTGAATTCTTTTCAGGGTTGTTCTATCTCTCTCAACCTGAGGAATGTTCTATCTCTTAAAGAAATAAAGATGGACTCGGGGATAACTACACACGCTATTGTAGACAACACACTACAGGTTTTTTTTTTTAAAACCTTTATTCGACCACAATAGGATCTCTCGTATACTACGTGGGAACACTTCTGATTAGGGGACGTTTATTATAACCTTGTTATGTACCACAGTATTGTTGAATTCTCCATTGTGATTGGTTAGAAGGTGCTGAATGAATTGGTCAGCAGCTCTGGAAAGTGGAATACATTATCGTTTCCATCAACCTGTGTTTCTGACGCTTCATACAAATAAAAAATGAATAAAAAGATCTTAAAAACCGTTGATATGTTCAATGTTTGCTGTAAGGAGACCTTCTTGGAAGGAGTCTCCAGTGTCAGTGCTTTGGAACACTCTTTTTTTGGTCTTAAAACTTCACACACGCACATTATACATTAATCACACTAGACTAAAGGCAGCACAGATTTTGTTAACTATAAACTGTGTGTGTGTGTGTGTGTGTGTGTGTGTGTGTGTGTGTGTGTGTGTGTGTGTACATCCGCCTCTTTGTAATTGTCTACACTCACAGGAATAAGTATTACCAGATGGCCATTTAGGAGATTTGTTTGTTTGTTTAGCCATGAGTTTATTTATATGGGTTTTATGTATTTGTTTGTTTATTTATTCATTTTGAAATATTTTTGAAAGTATTTGTACATGTGTACTTGGAGGTTTGGAGTCCTGCAGTCTATCTATCATTTAAGATTTGCTTGTTTATTTATGTGTGGAGTTTACTCCGTTTATCTACCTTTCTGGATTTGCTTGTTTGTTCAATTATTAAATAATTTATTAATTTCTTCATTCGTTCAATCACGTATTGGTTCATTTACACAAATTACACAATTAGCCTTTATTCTAAAAGTCACTCCGCTTTGTGTCACTGATGATTCTCCTATAAGAGCACGCCCCCTCCCGAGTGTTTTATTCCTTACATATTTAACCGCTGTTCATAAAAGTAAAGTCAGGCTTTAAGATATAGGATTTTAACTACTTCAAACTGGACTGAAAATTTCCGCTGGACACAACGTACACGAGAGTGAAGAAGTAGCGAGCGAGTTGAGAAACCGTCCGGCGTGAAGCACTTCACACCTCCCGTGTCTTATCAGAAGAGGAATAGTGCAGCGCTAGCAGAAGTGCAATCAGATTAGAGATTAGAGCGACAGAGAGATATAAATAGCATCAGCAGCAGGAAGTAACCTTTCAACACACACCGAATCCCTGAATCGTAAAACGCCGCCTCACGCTGGTAATTTTATAGCGTTTATAGAGCGCATAACATTCGTTTTTATTTAAAATACCATAAACGCTTCCATGCCACCCCCCCCCGTCCCCGTCCGCCCCACACGGTTTCACAGCGAAATCATTACGCGTGAAGCATAAAAGCAATCATTTAGCACTGTGAGGCAGTAAAGGGTATTTACAGTGCAGTTATAAAGACTTTATAAGCATGGATCAGAGCACTGAAATGCTCCACAGCACCACTAGATGGCAGTAGGTCAGTGCTGAGAGCATTCCGTGCTCGGCTCCACGGTCTGAATGATGAAGTCAAAACCTTTAGGATGTATTAAGACTCCGTGTTCTGCGGAGAGCGATCTAAACTGTCTACCATCGGATGAATTCAGCTTCCACCTCGGTGGAAAATAAATGCGGTCAAACCCACGCAGCTGCCCACCAGCTCACAATTAAGCTTTCCAGAGTGCCGTGGACGTTACACACACACACACACACACACACACACAGAGTAAACATTAATACTACAACACTAGAAGGCAGAAGATCAGCACAGTAATTAATACTGTTTTGGAGGACTATTTTTGTGAATTTTATCCCACTGTGTGTGTGTGTGTGTGTGTGTGTGTGTGTGTGTGTGTTCCATCAATCTCTCCAAATATCTGGGATTTGTACCCATTTGTTAATTTGCACAGATGTATTTATTATGTATTGTAGTCGTATTATTGATTAATTTATGGTTTGTATTTGTGAGTGTAGTTTTCATTTATTCGCACAAATATTTATTTATTACATTATGGATGTATGGAAATTATTGGTTTATTTATTTGAGTATTTGTTGATTTTTCTTTAATTATGGGCAGAGTTTCTCTTATTATTTATTTGTTTGTTTATCTGGGACTTCTGCATTTACTTTCTTATTTACTTATAAACCATATCTGTGACGTGGGATTTGTTTGTTTATCTGTATGGGGTTTATTTATTTATTATTATTATTATTATTATTATTATTAGCATACATACATATTTGGTATTTGGCTGTTTGTGGATTTTTACAGGATTTCTCAATTGTTATTTTTTTATATTTGTGAAAAGTTCATTTCTTTGTGTGTGTGTGTGTGTTTTGTTGTTTGTTTATTTGTATGATTTGAGGACTTGTTTGTTTTGTTTATTAAAGTCGCTAAAGTGTATGGCTAACAATTTCTAAGCGATTTCCCCGAGGCTTTCCCCCCCTTTTATTTTTCCAATTTAAGCGAGTAAATTGTCTCTGCATCACTGTGATATAATCTGAGAGGAACACTGAACTGATTGTGTGTCCTCGGGCTATGCAGCTCATCACGGGAAGCGCTAATATCCATCCTGCTCGTACTCGCGGTTATAGCCGTGCGGAATCAGGTGAGATGAGAACGAGCTCAACGGTTGTTATAATAAAACAGATTAAAAAGTAAGGAATGTAAAACTCAAACATAAACAGAGACGAAGTGGAAGTACTGAACTGTCTGCACTAGAACACGCAAGGACGATCCACACGTGTGCAGGGGTGTGTGTGTGTGTGTGTGTGTGTGTGTGTGTATTCCAGCTCAATTAAAGGCAGTAGAATCTATCACATTGAGAAAATAAGAGACTCCGAATCCCGCAGTCAACAGGAAATGAGATTGGGCATGTGGTGACAAATTATACCCCCAGACTCACCGTCCTCGTCTCTCGCCGGGGCATTCGCTCTCATTTTAACTCACTGCATCTCTATCGTCCTTGTTGGCCTTTTCTTAGATCTCACACTCTCTATAGAACAATATTATTCCACCATAAATTCACAGTTCTCAAGTGATTCAGGAATGCGGTTAAGAATATAATACAGCACCTTTCTACCAGTCAAAGTCGCTCTGCAAATCTTAAATACATCACACAAAACAAAACTGAAATGAAACAAATATAGCAGCACGCGGCAATTTGCGGGGTCCAAGCAGTCTTGGCCAACAGCTCCCACAGTTGTGAGCTCTTGCCAAGTTACAAACAACAATAAAGAGACCACAGATGAACAGACTTATAATGTTCTGCGTCCATACCTCAATGCTAACTGCGTGAATAACCTTGCTTTTGAAGTCACTCAGTGATCTGCTAAAGATTAAAGAACAGAATGACGCAACACACCAAATTTTGTGTACAACACAAACAGCGCCCTCCAGTGTCCTTAAGCTAAACTAAGCTAACTGGCACTTAATGATAGTGTGTTTGTTTGTCACCGCTGCCCCACGTTTAACCACCGAGTCACCCCTGCCCCACGTTTAACCACTAAACTACAACTACCCATTAGAAACACAACCTTCGACAAACAGGAACAGGAAGTGCTCTGTATACAACAGCAGGCTAAAAATCTGGGACCATCGCCATCAGAAAAAAATGTAATCTTTAGAACAATTCAGTAAAATCAGTATAATATCAGTCATAAAACCACTACTGACGGCTGACCACAAGCAGGTTAGCGCATTTATAAGGACAAAAGAAGCTTTTATAAAAGTTGTGTCATAATTTAGTTTTCATTTGAAATCTATTTCTATATTTTTCTACGACACTTACAGCACATCATGCAGCAATTTTCTCCTTTTTTCCTTATGCTTGCAATCACAAATCTGCAGGCCCCTGGAAAACAGATGATGTTGGAATAACAGTGAAATTATAATGAAATTTAAATAATTTTTTTTTGAGTTTTACTTCGTGGTCTGTGGAACTAACAAAATTACCTGATATGTATCTGTGAAAATGGAAAACTGCTAGAACAAATGACCAGCCTGATAAACACCGAGAAGCTTATACCTCCCAAAAAAGACGGTCATTAATCAGAAGAATTCTCAGCACTCAGAATAGTTGCACTGTCGTCTGGGAATGAACACGAATAGAGTGCAAACCCGCTGCTAATCCAGCAACAAAACCCCAGCAGGACCTTAATGACCCCCACATCAGAGTGCGGTCCAGAAGAGGCGGCGGATTGGGACGTTAAATGGGAGTTGACAGATGCAGGAGGCGGATCATTCCATCAATAATAATAATAATAATAAGAAGAAGAAGAAGAATAATAAGTCTCATTGAGTGCTGATTTAGGTCGGAAAATCCATTCTTTAATGAATGCTGGACTTTCTCATCAGGCCGTGACTTTCCAGTTATAGTTTGTCACTTTGCTAGGACGTTATAATCAGGCAGGTGTGAAGAGTAGTTGTGTAAATACTGAACGGGTCTCTCAGGACGTCGTTAGCTTCAAGCTCATATCCTGTAGACGTACACCAGCGAGTGCAGCTGCTCTTATATTATAATAATTCTTTATCTACCACATTTACATTTATTCATTTATCAGACGCTTTTATCCAAAGCGACTTACAAATGAGAGCACACACACCAATGGTAGCAGAGCTGCCATGTACGGTGCTAGCTTGCCATCGGGGGCAACTTAGGGTTCAGTGTCTTGCCCAACGACACTTTGGCATGGGATCACCCGGGCCGGGATTCAAACCACCAACCCCACGATTAGTGGATTAGTGGATAACCCGCTCTACCGACTGAGCCACAGCCGCCCGTACCAGATTTTGTTCCAGTCATTAAAAGTACTGGCAGTTCCTTTAGTCAAGGCATGACATCACTACCAATCTGATATGGTTAAAAGATTAACTCGGGGTTCTCTGGTGATTGAATAGTTAAAAGATGATGGGTGGAAAAAATAGCTGTATAGAAAAAAAAACTAAAAATCCAAGAAGCCACTTAGCTAACTTATGAATGTAGTATTCTAATAAATGTGAAAGATGAAGGAACTTTTCAGAAATTCAACTCACTGCAGATGTGAATTTATAACGGGTAAAAACGCTCACGTTCCTCTTTTAAAGAAACACCATAGATCTTGCCGTGACATTTTCCTGAAGGTTGAAACTCCTTTACATTCACTAAAGATTTCTTCTTTTTTTTTAAACCAGATTTTATCCAGGAAGTTAGAACTGCTTCCAATCAATTTCATCTGGAGCCAAAAAATCCTGTGCTGATTGATATAAATTAGATGTGATTTGGCTGCAGTTTGAAATTGTATGTAATAGTTTGGGAAAGTGTTTCTTTTAACCTCTGATGAGTTTCTACCTAACCAACGTCTCTCCAGGTGCTTTACAGCAATTCTAACTTTATTCGCTTAACATGAAGACATCGGCGAATATTTCTCCACGGTGACATGATGTGTAAATCTTATGTATGGATAGAATTAAGATATAATGCAAAAAATAGTGACCTCAGGGACTGAAAAGAAGATGGACAAGGAGGGAATTTACCCCCCTCCCCCATATGCCCCCCTCTAATGTTTACAATCTGAAACCGGATTTCTAATTTCCTCTCATTGCCAAGTGGCAGAAAGGGCGTGGTCAAACACCAGCTATGAATGGGAGGTGATGCGCAGAGGACTAGCGGGTAATGAGTGAGTGGTTACAATTATCCATAAGGTAAGTTGTCTTTGTCAGGATCGTGTTACGTGTCTTTATGCATTCTTTTTCCCCACCCCATAATTTTGTTTGCTAAGAGAAGTGCTGCAATGTGCTTTAATAAAAAATGATCAATAAAAGACAGCGTCACTCTCTTATTACGGACTCCTGTGTCTTCGATTCCCCTCGTTGCCTACCAGCCTTCCACAGGCTACCAACACATTCAGCTTTGCTGTTGGTGGGCATCCTTAATGCCAGTGGACAGCCTTGTGGGCTTGTTCAATTATCAACAAACCACACTGTTTACTAAGAGGCAGACAGATGGATGGATAAATGTTGTACATGGCTACTTATTTCTCTTCCCCTAAACTCATCCTCCTCCTCCACCTTCTCCATGGGGTAAAGGCCATAAATGATAATGCGGAGAATGACTCAGCAGAGTATTGACCACTCTGAGCCTCCTGTGCCTGAGAGAAAAAGAGCAAGAGCGGAAGATGTTTGTTCAAAAAAGGAAAGCACTTTAAAACTTCTTTAAAAATGACACGGGAACAAAACTCCAGCTGTTATTTTGGGAATAAAAGCGGCAGACTGAAGGCGTCAGTAGAGCTGACCAGGTCAAGGCTAAGAAATAAAAATCGAAATCTTTCAAATGACAAGTCTGAAACTCCAGGATTATTTGTAATGTTTGATCATTAGGCTGGCGCTTTAATGGCTCCAAATCGACTTACAACTGAGGCAGAATAAGCCTGAGCAGATGAAGAGTCTTGCTCAAGGACCCAACAGTGGCAGCTTGGCAGTGCTGGGATTTGAACTCAAAACCTTCTGATCAGTAACCCAAAGCCTTATCTACTAACTAATTACTTCCCCTACAATGCATGAGAACAGGATAAGCAGATGAACGCAAATGTTTGCATTGCCTTTGTACAAAAGAGAAGACAAAAAATTTGCACCAAACCCATGTATAGTGTATTAGGGTGTTTTTCCAGGGTTCTTTTGATTGGCCTTATTGGGAAACCCTTAAAGGGTCTAGTTTGAGCAGGGGTGCACAATACGTCGATCGCAAAGTAAGGGCAGGTAGATCGCCATTCAAAAAAATAATAATAAAATGTTAGCGTTGATGTACAGGACAGCCAGTCTGAGATCTCGTCTTTTCTCTCACCACGCGTGTGATCAAACGAGTCAGCGCTAAAGACTAGCAAGCGAAATCACAGAGTTAACTTTTTTCAATCTTTTAAAGACAAAACCCAGTTCCCAGTGTGCACATTAATATCAGTCCCCACGGACCCGCCAGTGTAATATGTATATATATATATATATATATATATATATATATATTTCGCATTTTTAGTGTAGGTAGATCTCCTTGACTGGTCATGCTAAAAGTAGCTTGCAAGTCAAAAAAGTGTGTGCACCCCTGAGTTAGAGTGTGTTTCCTTATCAGATAAGGAAGTAGAGCCCTTTCAGAGGCTGTCAAGAGTCATAACAAAACATTATCGGGAGATCATGAGTTTGAATCCTGATGGTGCAAATTGCACTGCATCCATTCTGAAACACACCGAGCTGTCTCCACCCCCTGGACCTGTGGCCTAGATGGAACCGGATCAAGTCTAACCCCACTTCTTGGACTTAAGGTTCTGCAGTGAAAGGTACTGGGCAAATAAAAACAAAAACAATTTGGAATCCTTCTACGGGGCTTTAAAGGGTTTTTTTTTCTTTCAAAAAAGCATACACCATCACAAGGAATATAGGGAATGCAAAAACTGCATGTTCAATGTGAAGACCACCCATATTTTCATGTGGTATGCACGCATGTCCTGAGAATCAGACATCCAAGAAGGTAGCTCCTGGTGTCAGAGCATTCAGGAAAAACCATTCACAGAAAGATCTGACTAAAGAATTCCTCTATTCACCCCCTCCTCTCTCTACGCCGCGTTCTCTATCCCCTGGCAGCCATTTACACCCTAATTTTTACCACAAGCGGCTCCTTCGCCTCAGCCAGGTAGTAAATTGAAATTGGTTCGAGGTACATTGTCGGCTGATTGAATGTGAAAAGAAAACCGTGGTAAAATAAGCCAGCAGTGAGGGAAAATTCCATATGGTGCTTGGCCCCCAGATAGAGACAATGGTCTTTCTAAAAGAGTGGAAGTGTGTGTGTGTGTGTGTGTGTGTGTGTGTGTGTGTGTGTGTGTGTTAAAAAGTCAAGTGTAGTATGAAAAGCAACCTATTAGGTGAACACATTTATTCTGCCAATGTCTCACACCGTTAAACAGAAGTGTTCACTGTTGCCAAGAAACGTCTCCGTAGCCCCGAAAGGTGAAAATGCATCAGCAAAACGTGTGTGAAAGTGAATGACATGAACAACATCTACAGCCGTCAATAAATCTAGCAGTGTGCTCATGCTGGTCTCTGAAAAGCCTGGAATGAAGAGGGCCTCAAGGCTCTGATGCTTTGGGTTCAGGAATAAGAATAACAACCTTTGTCCTTTCATACAGTTCACACTGGATCAGTGAAGATGACATGGTCATGAGCCCAGAAGGACGTCCTCATCTGAAGAGAGGATGAAATCTAAATGAATGCAATGAGAAAGTAATGGCGCGTTCTGAATGTGATCAGAGTCTTGCCGTGATTAGGGTCTGTCCGAGTGATCTGGAACGTCAGTGATGCAGCTTACTCCTTAAAGTCTTATCAACTAATACATGCTGTAATATACACACTCACATACCACTTCATAAAACATTCATAAGCACTGTATACATCATTTATAAAGCAATTAGGCAGGCTTTACAGTAGGTAAATGCCAAGACTTGTCTTTAGATAAAAGCATTAAGACAGAAGAACACTAAATTATCATTATGGGTGACTAATCGGTGAAAATTCAGTCTCCTTACCTTGGAAATTTTTCGTTTTTTCTTTCTACAAAACATTCATAAAGCTTGGAGACATCATCTATGACGTATCAATACTAGTCCTATTGGTTTAGCTGATGCACAAGCTTCTTAAAGTCCAAATGGCTTGTGAGTCGTAATTTGATACATATAACATGACATTTAAACTGCATTCAATCCAGCTGGAGTTGATCAAATTTGGCTGAATAACAAAAATATATATATATATATATATATATATATATACACACATATATACACACACGCTTTTATATACACACACACACATTCTTGCGGTCTGTATTTTTATTGCAATCTCATGTTCTCTTATAGTGAATTTTCGAAAATTTAATTACTGGTCAGAAAGCATTTCAAATGCCCAGGTTCCTGAAGCTTCAGATGAAAGATATTCTCTTAAGGTGGACACAATTGCCTTGTAATTGGACTGCCTCTGTGAAATATTACAACAGCTTCTATTTCCTGGGAGCTCAGCTAAACGGACACTGAAGACAGTCGGTCTGGAGGAAAAAGGGTGAAAATTAAGACTAGGTAGTATTTTAAGGACGTAAAGGATAAGGTAATACATTTTTATAACTCATGAATAGGCTGCAAAATTATATCCAAGAGGTTGGACATGCCAGTAAGTACTGTTGGATCAATAGTGAGGAAGTGGACGATGCATCACACCACTGAAGCACTACATAGATCATAATACAGCGGAAAAACAAGACAGAGACTGGTGAGGAAAGCCACATGAGGCCAACAATCACTCTGAAGGAGTTACAGAGTGCAATGGCTGAGAGTGGAGTCAAAGTGGAACATACAACCATTTCAAGAGCTCTGTATAACTGAAGACTGTACAGGAGACGCGGCTAGAAAGTCTTCTTTGAGGTATTTATTAAAGGCAAGTTTCAAACCTAACGCAATCCATAGCTCAATTACAGTGAAACATGGTGGTGACAGCGTCATACTTTTGGGACTCTTTTCATCCTCAGAATCTGGGTAAATATTCTACAGTGGCCAAGCCGAAGAACAGATCTGGATCATAATGAGAATCTGTAGCACAGATTGAAAATTGCAGTCAATAAACAACATCCAACAGCTACTAGGAACTGATTTAAAGCGGTTACTCCAGCTAACGGTGGTTCTACCAAGTACTCATCTGAAGGAGTTGAATATTTATGCTAACAGCTTTCTTCAGGTTTTAAAGATCTGCTGAGAAATAAAGCATTCGGACTTTACAGATTTACTTTAAGAGCGTACTGGACTGCAATAAAATTACTGGCTAGAACAAAATCAGTGTCATTTGTAATCCGGACTAATCTGATGACTTATAAGGGGGTTGAATACTTTTGCATGGTACTGTAACATAACATAACAAAATGCATTTATGGCATGTTAATGTTTTATTAATACAACATTCACCATGTTGGAAAGCCATAATGTGTCATGACTGGCATAAGCCTGAATAAATGCTTATGAAATGTTAATTATATGCTTAAACTTCGACGTGCGAATCTTGTGTTATAATGCACAACACCACACGTTTTGTCCTAGTTATCACACATCAACACAGTGTCTCGAAATGAACAGGTATTAGAGGATATTATGTGTCCTGATTAGAGATTAACCGATACTTAAGTATTTCTCCATAATCGGTTATCAGTTTTATAATATCAGATCCACCGATTGTGGACGTTCTGAGAATTGCGTGCAGGACCGAATCTGAGGGGAGACGGCGTCAACAACGGCGTGCACAGGTAAAGTATACTTGCTTTGCTTAAATTGAACAAATTTACTAAACAGAACAGCCATTAATGTACAAATGAGACGTGTTAGATAAAAACATATGTAGTTTATGCAGCTTGGTGTTAAGAAATATAGAAACTCAGAGTCATGTAATCTGTTTACCTCATCGAAGCTTTTATTTAAAAAAAATATCTATTAACAGTACTATTTAAAAAAAAAAAAAATATATATATATATATATATATATAGAACCTAACTGCACTTTATTTATTAATTTGTTTTTAAATTTACTGAACTTTTTATAACCTCTCTATCTATTGGTGTATAAATATGAGTTTTGTTCTGTATGCAAGTGAAATCGAAAAGGAAACGGTTATAAATAAAACAATTTGTTCAGTTCAGTGGTGTTATCATTATGTCAAAAACAGAAGTTAAACATTAAATACCGGCTGTCATAAACAAACATGCAAATAATCGTATTGGTAATAATAAAAAAAAAAAATTTAAAAAAATCAATATCGGTCAATCAAATCAATATTTAGAAACAATAAATGTTTATAAATGGTTATTTTTACATGCATAATACTATAAATCATGAGCGTACAACCTCCCAGTTTTACATTGGTGTGCTTTTATTGGAATTCACTACTTTGGTATAGTATCTATATATCTCAAATCATCACATTATTGTAATTACTGAACAGATATCAAAAGGGCATTATGTATTCTGAATTTACAGTGTTTTATAAATGTATAAAATAAACTACGCACAAACATTTCCATGCACTCTTAAGTTCCTTTCACTCTCTCTCTCTGACTTTATACTTAATTAAAATTTCCAGAACATGACACACATGCATTTGTAATGCTCTATGAACTCAAAATTCACAGGAAGTGCTAGCAATGTTACCACGATGCTTATGAACTTGTTACGAAAGGCCCAATCTAGGTTCCATAAAGATATTCGCAGTCTTTGCGTCTGCGCTTCTCTTCTAAAACGCATGTAAAAGCACATGGTAATGAGGTAAAAATCTTACAGCGCCCAATTATCAGCAAGACCCATGAACCAATACTGCTAACAACTGTGTGTACTGACTTGTTTTTATAGCAAAGAAACAACTTCAAGGTTGTGCGCTGCTGTCAGACGTCACCTTAATCGCTAAATATTAAACCGTAGGAAATTTAGCACTGGGAATGGCCTGTCATCTGTACACACTGTACTGTATACACCAAGAGTCGCACTGTTACTCAGACAACACGTCTGCTTTCCTCAATTTATGAATCACATCTGCCCCTGAAACTTGAGATTTATTTATTTATTTTCCAGTTGAGCTTGTTATGATGACTTCAGTGCTTTCTGAAATACGCCCACTCATCAGCAGTGGAAAAAGCTCTTGGAGAATTCTACTTAGAGCTTGGCATTTTCCAGCATTAAACATTTAATTGGTCCCAGTGTGCAATAAAAAAAACAAACAAACAAATAAAGACAATCATTTATGCAAATTTGATATTTTTGTTGTAACATTTGACCGGTCAGAATTTTGATTCCCCCCCCCCACCCCCCAAACAAATACACCCCCTCCCTCGCTCCCTCCCTCCCAAAAGGACGTGTTAATGATCCATCATTTACCCACTGCAACTGAACCATTTCCTTTCTTCCATAACATTTTAACTACTCCATTTCTCTGCATTAATTCTTCAATGCTGAGATGATTACAGCAAGTAGTTTTATTTATCAGTCCATTTTATTTCATTTATACCGGCTCTATATCAGACTGAGCACAAAGATTAATAGGATCTGAGATTCTTCTTCTATAAAAAAAACCCAAACAAACAAATAAACAAACAAGAAATGATGGGGAAATGTATAATAAAATCTGAATACTAAATTAACTCACAAAAGTCCAAATCTCTGTTTTTGTTTTTTTTAATCCTACTGAATCCTTTTTTTTCTCAAATTGAAAAGTAATATGCATGACACATGCAGATGCTCAGTTTGTAATGGCTGGTAAGTACAAATTGCGTAATTGCATTTCAGAGCCATGCCTATAAAGAACATCAGCATTGTGTAGACACAGATACGGCATGAGAACACAATACAGATCTTTCCTCAGGCTTCTATGATTAGAAAAATCCTCTCATTCAGCTCAGACGAGAGGCTGTGTGTTTGAAAAGGAGCCTGACTCCTCATCACTCGTATTCACAAACCCACGGGCACTTCTGCTTCTTTTGTTCCTCCTGCTCTCGACACAAAGCCCGATATCTCCACCGGTCTCTCCTGTACTCTCTCTTATACCCAAACTCTCGCCGACTCTTCTTTTCTTTTCCACCCTCCATTTTCCTACCAGGATCAGAGCTGATCGTCTTGTACTTAGCAAATTACATTTGCAACCGAGGGAATAAATACGGGTGATAAAGACTTGCTCCAGTGTTCTCAAATCCATTAGGATCTCATATTCGCACATCGCAGAAATCGCATTACAACTCGCCTAATATCATTTCCCTGGTTTCTGGCAGCGACGTACTGCAGCCGAGGCAGTATCAAACATAATGGATTTTTCTTTTTCACCCCCCACCATATGCTGAACAGACTGAAATTCTTTTAGTTAGGTTTGCACCACCGTTTCAATTTCCGTTTTTGCTGTCTTCTTGTTTTTTGTCTTCAGCTTTCTTTCACACCTTCCTGATTGGCCCGTTTGACGACGTTACATCATAATCGACAGTGGTGATGGTGTGTGTGTGTGTGTGTGTGGGGTGGGGGGGCTGTTAAACTCTTAATGAAGCTGTGAATCTGACTCATATCCGTGGACTAAAGTGGGTCATTTAGGCTTGGAAGTATCTCCAGAAGGAAGGAGAGGTGGAATATCAGAGTAGCGTAAACACCAAAGGTCACGCATTACCTGAAAGCATGGTATTAACAACCTGTGGACGCAATTACACTGCCTCATGCTTTAATTGCCCTCTCCGGAATGCTTTATTGAATAAAGTACCAGCGCCTCCGGTAAACGCTGCATGGGATGATGAGATGAACCTGATGACTGAGTAAACAGAGCTCACATAAGAAATTCTGACTCATATTAGAGGATAGAAGTAAGATTTTTATATAAAACAGCCGAGAGAGAGAGAGAGAGAGAGAGAGAGAGAGAGAGAGAGAGAGATAGGAAATTGACAGGACCATTTCTAACCAACTTCATAAGTAGATATAGATTTTAGATATATATATATATATAGATTTTACATACATATATATATATCTAAAATCTATATCTACTTATGAAGTTGGTTAGAAATGGTCTAACCAACTTCAGAAATGTGTGTGTGTGTGTGTGTATATGTATATATATATATATATATATATACATACACACACACATATATATATACTGTATATATATATATATACACATATATATATATATATATACATATACACACACACACATATATACATACATATACACATATATATATATATATACACACACACACACATACATACACACACCTCATCCTGAACTATAATTTTTTAATCTTTTCTAATTGCCTCCGTCTCCTCTGCCACCCCCTCCAAAGAGAACCAGTTCTGCTGTTCACGATAAGCAGCCTAAATGGTGTTATTACCTGCAGCACAGCCACACACAGCCATTTTTAATATTCCTGAATACTCGGTGAAGAAGCCACCGATTTATTCAGTCCAGCGCTCACAGTCCTAGTTTAGTTCTGCTTCTTCTAATTCATTTGATGACTTTTCAGCAGGAAGAGATGAATATGATTATTTCCAGTGCTGGTGATACAAATAGTCCAGAATTAAATCAGCGGCAGAGAAGCAGAGGCCGAGGATTGGAACCTCATACTAATTCGATTCAACGGCTACAAACTCTGCCGGCATTGCAAATACACTGAACGCCGAGTTTTCGTTCATACAAAAGGCCAAAGTGCAGGACTGCTTTGTGAATCTAATCACTTACAATAAGAGCACGGAAAAAGAAAGAGTGTACAGTCCACTACTACATACTCCAGGAAAATAAAGTATAATGACAAGGTTGTTAAGTCCAAGCTATAAAATTTCCGCAGACTCCTGCTGGCATCACACATTTCCACATCAAACACATCATTATCTCTGAAATGGAATGATTATTAACCCATTTTAGTCTGGCATATAAGAATATAACAGCAAATACTTATACCTGCACAAAAATCTTACTACAATCGCAATCTTAATTTCAGCACTGTGACCAATGAGCTTAGATGCTATACCACATGACTTCACACTCTTACATCACATGTGGTGAATATACAAAAGAAAAGGGGAGAAATATATGAAAGCTAAGCTTATTCTCTGTGACCAATGAGCTTCGCTGTTGTACCACATGATTTAATGCTCTCACTTGAAGTATAACTAATACACAGAAGAAAAAAAAAATGGATAAACTAAGAAGGAAAACTAAGCTAATTGTCAGTGACCAAATGAGCTTAGATGTTTACCACATGACCTCACACTCTTACCTGACTTACCACATGATCTAATGCTCTCACTCGAAATACAACTCATCCACAGAAGGAAAAAAATGGATAAACTATGAAGGAAAACTAAGCTAATTGTCAGTGACCAAATGAGCTTAGATGTTGTACCACATGATCTAATGCTCTCACTCAAAGTACATTACATCTAAAAAAAAAAAGAAAACATGGGGAAACTACATACGAAAACAAAGCTTATACCCAGTGACCAAATGAGCTTTGTTTTGCCACATGACCTCATGTTCTCACCTGAAGTGTTGTGAATCTACAAAAGAAAGGGGGAAAAAAAGGGTGAAACACCGTAGGAGAGCCAAACTGTGAATGAATTTGCTCTGATGTAGATAGAAGAAACAAATTTGTCATAGGCAAATGTTAAAATATTAAATTCCAAATACATAAATGATGACTAAATGCAGGACATGAACGAATGAGGCGTTTGAGTCATGGGTGCTTGCACAATCTCAGTCAAAACTCGTCAGTAATTCTTACCCATAGAGAGTGTTCATCAAGACCAATTTACACCCACAAACAAGTCTTTTTTTTATTATTTGGCAAAAGAACAGAAACATTTCCACAACTAATTCATTAACAAGCATTCAATACTGCTGTTCACCTTTAATTATGGGAGGACCCCCTGTACGCTTGGCACTAATATGATTAACGTTTTATACTTAATGAAAGTCATTTTTGCTCAGGATGTAGGCGTATGCAGTATAAAAGTAACTGAAATGCAGACAAGCCATCCATCATTCACAAACATCCGCAAGGAAAATGAAGCTTTAGCTCTGCTAATGAAATTGTTCCTTACAAAACATTTTATTAATTTTTTTAAAACCTGTGATCTCTATTCTAAACAACAATTATAAATAATTATAAAAGGGCGGCTGTGGCTCAGTCGGTAGAGCGGGTTGTCCACTAATCCACTAATCGTAGGGTTGGTGGTTCGAATCCTGGCCCGGGTGATCCCATGCCGAAGTGTCCTTGGGCAAGACACTGAACCCTAAGTTGCCCCCGATGGCAAGCTAGCACCTTGCATGCAGCTCTGCTACCATTGGTCTGTGAGTGTGCTCTCATTTGTAAGTCGCTTTGGATAAAAGCGTCTGCTAAATGAATAAATGTAAATAGATTCCGGTTTTATCAAGAATCGCACAGGTCTCTTAGCCTTCGTTTTTGATTCAAAACTTTTAACCTATTATATTTGACTTCCAAAAGGACAAAACAATACGAGCACATTAAGAGTAGCATACTCAATCCAATGTGCTCTGCTCTTTCAAAACGTTTTCCCGCTGTAAAACGAAGGAAAATGTCACTCTCTAAATGTTATACATTACCTTACCACTCAAGTGACACCGGCGATAACCATTGTCTTGTAACTGATTTTTTTTTTTTAACTCGCTGCTATTATTGTAAATGTATCCCTTTCTCTATTTATCCCTTGTTCGTTCTACCCGTGGAAGTGTATGATGAAAGCATTGAGCTTTAAAACGCTCTGTTGTCTTGTGTAATTGTCACTCCAAAAGACTACAAATCTGCAAAGCTCCAGAAAACATGATGGTGGATCATGATTATTTTATTACAGTGTCTGAAAGAATGGCTTTTTCTGAGATGATGAACAAAATGTTGGATTTCTCAAGAGACCCATCACCACAATTGCTGTGGTTGAGGTGATTTGGAATAAGCAGCCTGTATGGGTCGCTCTTAGTAGATTTACTTACAGCTCATTCATAAAACATACGCCTAGATGTTCTGTAGGAGTCGTCGGAGTGCTGTCGTTTCTCAACATTATAACAGTTGAATAAAAAAATTTAAAAAAAAAAAACAACAATTTGTAAGTCGCTTTGGATAAAAGCTTCTGCTAAATGAATAAATGTAAACAAAACTGTTAAACTGTTAACTGATTTTCTCAGTACACCTTTTGTTTAATATACTGCAAGTTATCCAGAATATTCAGCTCAATGGCAAACATTATTTGGCATTCAGGATGATGACATTGCACTACTTATACGTTCATCACCACAAATACACATCACCCTACTGACCACAGATAGACCTCAGATTGGACAGGGTTGTACATGCATGGCATGAGGTGAGGGACTCGGTCTTGGCATCAGACACAAAAGGGATATCCGAATCCGATATGAGCCTCCTCTGATCCGAGAATCAGGCCGGATCTCATCTCTAATAATTGCCAATTACATGCTTTGATTTTTGTTCAGCTCCAATTTGTATTTTTTAACCGGCCAGTTCCTGTTCATCAGTGATTGGATTAGGGTGAGAGCGAGAGCGGCTTCCCCTGCCCCTTAATTAAGCACCATGGAAAAAGATTGATTATCTTAAGCAACAAACCAATTAAACCTTATTCGCAATCTTTCTCTGACTGCATACATCTTTCCTTCCCTCGCTTTCTCTCACTTTCTAAATCCCGAGTCTAATTACAAACCTATATACATCCCCGAGACTCCATCCATCCCTGCCCTCCATCTTGGCTGTGTTGTTTCCACAAGCTCTAAAATGGCCTCTCTTAAAATCACCAGCAGGATGGAGGTGAGAAAGTAAAGTGAGTGAAGGAGAATACTGGAAGGGAGGGGTTGGGGACTAGGGGGATGTGCTCGTTGATGAATGTACTCCAGTGGCTGGATCCCCTCTGAAGCCTGACCCCAGACGCACTGGTAGATCAATCAATTACATCTCCACTCCAGCAATCAAACAATGTTATTATCAGGCATCAGCTCGTCGACCTGGAAAGCCTGGCAAATCAAAGAGTGCTGTGATGCTGCCGCTAGAGCCCTGTGGTACATCGCTAACACAAAGTGGCAGCTCCCCTCCCTTCACGCAGACACACAACACCCATCAGGCATATGCACACAAAGACAAAGTACAAGGAAAGCAGATGTTGACCATCTAGCTACCCAAACAAGATCAGCATGATTCACAAAAGGAGAGCAAAAACTAATCAATCAATCTGTGACCCAACACACTTTGGAAGGCACAAAGAGTGTGAAATTGGACGCATTCCCCCAGAAGACAGTTGGAGAAGACAAAGTCACTCACTTTCATGGTAGACGGACATCCATACAGTCGTGTAGCTGAAGCAGCCGAGGAGTTGGTGCTCTCCACCAGGCACAAAGTCAAATAAGGTTAGCCAGTCATGGAGAACAAACCCATTTTTACACTTGTTCTATATAGTTTGTCCAATATTCTTCTAATAAACCGTTATAGTGCGATACCGATAAATCATGAAAAATATACATTCAAAGACATTTTGTTTTGCTCAAATTGTCCATGTTTATTCACGTTTAAACAAACCGCATTGACAATACATGGAGTGATCAACTGGTGCACTCTTACGGGTAAGTGGAAAACACACTGTGTGCAATTTACACCCACAAATGTTTTGTCTTCTATTTATCAAAACATACACAGCACCTCTTGCATTAATATTTTATTCAACCTCCAAAAACCACTTTTGTACTCTTCGTGCCTGGCCCCCTTTATCGCTCCTCCCAGATACATTTATCGTCCCCCGCTGCATTTGTTTTTTTGTTTGTTTTTTTACTCTATTTAAACGCATTTTATTTGGAACAGATATTCAATAAACATTAAGAAAAAGGAAGATTCATGTCACTGACCGCACAATAGAGCCTGGCCTCTAAGACATAAGGAAAAGTTACCAGAGGATAAAAAGTAGAGGATAAAAATGTTCCTGGGAGAGGAAAGCAATAACAGCTGTTGCTACAAACTTTGCTGTACTGTGTCACGACTCATCCGATGTTGACTCACAGATATTAAAAAAACAAAAAATAAACAGAGTATATCGCATATGGTTTTGTTATTAGCAGGAGGTTTACAGAAACTCCCTTGCTTGTGCTCTGGTACAGGTTATTAGCTAGCAGACCAACATAGCAGACCTTGAATTGAGATTATTCTTACTTCATACCCAGCCTATAGAGCATGGATTCTCAAACTTTTTTGGCCTGTGACCCCATTTTAAGTTACAAAAATATCCTATAGTGGTCATTAGTAAAAATTGTAGCATACTCTTTATTTATTTATTTTTTTAAGTATTCACAGTGTATTACTGTAAATACGCACACAATCTGCAGAATGACAGCCTTATACACCATAGACACACACTGTCTGCGCATATGCTTTGCCATTTTGCTTATTTAAATTTATTAGATTTAATGTAGATTATTTTCTTGGCAGGCAAACAGTATTTTAAACAATCCCAACCTGGCAACCCGACTAATTAATAATTATAATAATTTATCAATTTGTATAGCGCTTTTTTACAATGGTACATTGTCTCAAAGCAGCTTTACAGAAATATCATTTTTACATTTTTTCAAGCGACTTACTAAATTACTAATTACTTCTGTCCTCAGTTCCCATTGTTGACCACTAGGTGCAATAATCGCTCAGTTCCAACTAAATGGGGCAAACTGCACAACATCTAGTGCAGCTACTGAGGAGCTCGCTAAGGTCAAAGGTCATCTGTGTGGATAACAATCATTTAAGCTTGGATTCTAGGTAGCGATGGAAACTATTTTGAAGTAGCTGAATGGGAGAAAAGAGGCCATGTTTAATGTATCAGGAGCCTCTGCATTGACCATGATTGTGTTAAAAGGGTCACTGTCCTGTTTAAATTTTTAATAACACAGATATAAAGATTTATGAGCTGACTGGAAGCGTATCCACTGGTGCCACTCGTTTTCCTCCTAAACTGAGTGCGAGTGTGTGTGTGTACGTGTAAGACAATGTGCACCGGGCATGACTGATGATGTGGGCCCGTGGGGGTCTCAAACCATCTTTGCAGGTGAGCAGTAGTGTGTGAGAGAGAGAGAGAGAGAGAGCGAGAGAGAGAGAGCGAGAGAGAGAGAGCGAGAGAGAGAGAGCGAGAGCGAGAGAGAGAGGTGGAGGGCAGGGGAGTCAGCTATGAAGGAGCTGTTTCTATCTTTAGCTGGCGCTTCCCGGTTATCAGTTCATTCCTCTAATCACTGCTCGGGTTCTCCTCTCTGTGCCCTACTTCCTGACTTCCTCAGTTCTTCCTGCCTCCTCATTACTGACGCACAGCTCTACTTCAGCTGCTCTTCATTATAAAGGCGTTGTGTGGATATTCCTCCAATCATCGAAGGTGCTGTCACATGCGCAAGTGTTTGTAGTCCATCTCAATCAAACCCTGGTGTGTTTACACACAATATCTGTGGTTCCTTCAGAGAGGTGAGCACCATGATCTCACTCAGGTGAGGAGCAGAGTGATGGAGACTGGGTGTCTGAGAGGTGGTCTGTGCTCAAATGAAGCCTAGTGTAGCACGACTGCGCTGAAAATTCTGATCGTCTTGTCCAAAGGAATGAAGGAAAGAAAAAGAAAACAGTAAAAATTCCGACAGACAGACAGACAGACAGACAGATAGAAAGGAGAAAGAAATAAAGAACAAATTAAAGAATTATAGAAAGAAAGAGAACAGAAGGAAGGAAGGAAGGAAGGAAGGAAGGAGAAAGAAAGGAAGACAGGGAAGGAAGGAAGGAAGGAAGGAAGGAAGGAAGGAAGGAAGGAAGAAAAAACCCCAAAAGAATAAAAGAGTGAAAGAACAAAATAAAGAATGGGAAAACCATAAAAAGAAAAAGAAAGAACAGTAAAAACGAAAAAAAAGATAAGAAGGGAAGGAAAGAAGGAAGGAACAAGAAGAACAAAAGGACAAAGAAACGAATAAAAAAGGAAAACAGTAAAGAAAGAAAGAACAGTAAAAATGGAAAAAGAAAGAAAGGAATGAAGGAAAGAAGAAGAAAAGAATGAAAGAAAAACAGGAAAAAGAAAATGAATGAAAGAAAGACAGAAAAACAGAAAACAAAGGAAGGAAGGAAACGGTGAAAAAGAGAGAGAAAAGAAGAGATGTGTAGAAAAGAAGAAGGAAAGAAAGGAAACAGAGGGGCTGGTGAGGGAACGACTATTTACAGCTGCTATACTGTAAATAATGAAGTTTGCTTCACAAAATGTTCCACAGTGTATAATGTAACTATAATCGGATAAAAAGTAGCTGGCCTTCTTTACCAGAGAAAACATGATCAACCCAATGACTTGCTGTGGTAAAACAAGTCTCCTGCTGTGCCTGAAAAATCATCAGACCCGGGTGGTTACAGTGAGCCTCTTCACACCACCCGCCCTGGTGTGCTTTACTCCCTCCTCACACATTAATAACACTGCCATCACGCCATCTTCTGAACATCTCCGATCATCCAGTTCAGAAGACGCTCGGTGAAGTGCAGGCTGAAAGAAAACAAGGAAAGCTTTGGAAATCTTCCGCGCAGCTGGAAGCTACGAGAACATCTGTGGTGGAGAGAAGGTTCTGTTTTAGGCCCACTACTATTTACTTTATATATGCTACCGCTAGGTCAAATTATTCGTAAACATGGAATTAGTTTCCACTGTTATGCTGATGATACACAGCTGTATGTTTCAGCGAAACCAGAGGACAGACAGCAGCTTAATAAAGTTGAGGATTGTATGAAGGACATTAGATGTTGGATGCTAACTAACTTCCTCTTACTCAATTCTGATAAAACAGAAATACTTCTGTTAGGATCACATGTAGCTAGGACTAAGGTTTCTGATCACATGGTTTCCCTGGATGGACTTCCTGTTTCATCATGTGCAGCAGTAAAAGACCTTGGAGTGATTATTGACTCCGGTCTATCATTTGATGCTCATGTAGATAATATTACTATGATAGCCTTCTTTCATCTCAGAAATATCTCTAAGATAAGAAATATATTATCACTACATGATGCAGAAATATTAATTCATGCTTTCTTTACCTCTAGACTAGATCACTGTAATGCCGTACTGTCTGGATGTTCCAGTAGAAACATAAAGAAACTCCAGTTAGTCCAGAATTCAGCTGCTAGAGTTCTAACTAGAACCAAGAAATATGACCACATCACCCCGATCTTATCCACACTGCATTGGCTCCCAGTTAAATCTCGCATAGATTTTAAAATCCTATTTTTAACCTATAAAGCACTAAAAGGTCTCGCACCACAGTATTTAAGCGATCTTTTAGTCTTCTATGATCCACCATGCCCACTTAGATCCACAGATGCAGGTTATTTGACTGTACCGCGAATAGTAAAGGCTACAGCAGGGTAAGAACTTTCACTCATAGAGCTCCACAGTTATGGAACAGTCTTCCATTTAGTGTTCGGGACTCAGACACAGTCTCAGTGTTTAAGTCTAGGCTTAAAACGTATTTATTCACTCTAGCCTACCCTGACTAGACTTTCCATCATGATAAATCCCAGTCTTAACAATCTTTTCTCTCCCTCTCTCCTTCTGCCGAGCTACACATGAGTTTATGGAGATGTTGGAGATCCTGGTCCTTTCTGCTCTCCGGACCTGGATGATCGGTCTCGGAGGTCCTACTTCTGGATGGAGCTCTCATCTACTCCAAATCCAGACTGCTGGGACAAAGGCTTTTCTAAGCCAAACA
>JAFFST010046230.1:129359-154379 GCA_022414735.1 Noturus placidus | reverse complement strand
CGGGATTCGAACCGCCAACCCTACGATTAGTGGATTAGTGGACAACCCGCTCTACCGACTGAGCCACAGTAGCCCTAAAGTGCAATCAGTCCGGTACCACGTCCGTGCCAGCCGTAATCACCGGTGATCATGATGCAGGAGAGGTGAGAGAGATTACGGAAAGCTGCACAGTCACCCCCACCCCCTTTTCAAAATGCCAACCGCAGTCAGGGCAAGAGGCTTTAAATACCACTCAAATGTCAGCAGGAGGCCCCACACAAGTCAAACTAAATTACCTCCTACTTGCTCTGCCGCACTCACTACAGCAGGTGTGTGTGTGTGTGTGTGTGTGTGTGTGTGTGTGTGTGTGCTTGCTAGTAGGAGTTCAGTCACAAAAATATATCCACACAGCCATGCACGATAATCAAACAAGGCCTGGAAAAACAAAACAAAAAATGTCTACACACACACACACACACACACACACACACACCCACCCTCCAGGGACGACTCCTGAGTATCAGTGCTTTCTGATCAATATCCTGCATCTTATATTTGTCTTTTTAATGTGGAGTGCAAACAAAATATCTGCGATTAAAATGACACCTAAAACCTAAACACACACACACACACACACACACAAGCGATCGATCTGCAGGGAGAGATCCGATACTCCAATAAGTGTTTTTGGACTTCCCAATGTACTGAAGATACCGAGGGAAGAACCAATATATTAGAGTGTAAAGTTTGGATAAGTGTGTGAAGTTGCCCGGAGGGAGTATCGATTAACCGCAACGCCGGGCAAGTCCTCCTCCGTCCAGCACGCAATGTTAACCTCATGACGCCGATCCGTGATCGTCGACGCTTCTCTAGACTCCCAGAACTGCGAGGTAAATCGTTTCTCAACTGCGTAATATTGATTTAATTAATAGCACATGTTTCGCTGACACCGGG
The DNA here is from genome assembly GCA_022414735.1 of Noturus placidus. Classification (NCBI taxonomy): domain Eukaryota; kingdom Metazoa; phylum Chordata; class Actinopteri; order Siluriformes; family Ictaluridae; genus Noturus; species Noturus placidus. The sequence continues at coordinate 153,446 of JAFFST010046230.1, read as the reverse complement.
CCCTGTCACTATCTAAAGAAAGAATCGATTCGAATAAATGTAGAACTGCATCGATTAGAAATAAACGCACACATTCCTGATAGATACAGACATGCAAAGTCCAGCCGGTAATCGCTGAGAGCCCTGAGCTTCTAGGGATGAATAATGGAGGCGGTTATCGAAGACGCGCTAAAGGTGGAGCAGAGCACCTCATTTAACACAAATTCATTTGTTCTGCGTTCGCCCCACAGCCACGTGCATCACGAGTAACCAGGCACGTCCTCTTCCTGCCCTCGTTTAACAAAACAGAGACAAGCATGTCACTCTTCTCTCGTTTATATCACAATGAAGGCTGTCGTGTCGATCAGATACGGCAGACTCACTGGACATTCGCAGTTTATTAACGTGAATCAGACCATACCGCTGCTGAAATCTCCGTTCTGATTGGTCAAAAGCCGATGATTCGTTTTTTATAAGAGTGGGTTTAAATTAATGCGTTTATACTAATAACACACACACACACACACACACACTGGAACGTGTGAACAGATATAATAACCGTGTAGTTTTCTGTAAGGAGACGTTTATTTAACGTGTAACATTTACGTAAGGAGTCTCCAGTATCGCTGCTTAGTAACAGGTTACGTTTTCAGGAAAGATCCGTTCGGTTTCTGAGTAACATGAGTAACACAAGTGGTGTGGGTTTTGTCTTATTAACTTAACTAGAGCGGCTGGCGAGGGAACGAGTGTTTATAGCTCCTATAACGTGAATGATGACTACAATGGTATATTGAATAAATGGAGAAGAAAAAGAAAAAAAGTATGACCTACCATGTTTTAATAAATAAAGAAATGTAGATTTATTGGGAAATCGCTGTGGTACAAGAGGAATAGAACACGTCAGGATGTGCTGTTATAGGTTAGATCAGAGGTTTTGAAAGTGGGGGCCACCAGGGGGCGCCTCGACAATTTGATGTGCCCATCCCTCCCACTAGTATGTTTCCCAATATCAGACAACCCCACACACACACACAATTCCTAATGTAATGTAAAGATGTAATTATTAATAAAAAGGGGGATATATTCAGAAGTCTGTATTTTTAATGTGTTTTAAAGACATCTTGCAAAAGGGGGGCCTCGGTCACATGTTAATGCCATTTGGGGGCCTTGAACTGGAAAAGTTTGGGAACCCCTAGCTTAGATAATGCTTGAAGTAACTTCCATCGCACCACCCTGTCATTGATTATTTTCTTATAACGGCACACCCAAAGTGCTTCATTCCTTACTTCATGACTGCTTAATGACTCGTCATCAATCAAATCACAAGGAAGACACGCATCAACACTCTGTACTGGGAGCGGGAAGACTGAAGCATCTCTGATCCAAACTGCTGAATCACACACGGTCTACAAGCCAAAACCCAACACACACCACTTCTCTCAGCACTGAAGCATTACAGACACTTTAATGAACTTCTACGCTGTCTTCGTTGCTGTACTAATCCCACTCTCTCTAACTAAGGTTTAGTTTAAGACTATTCTCAAACACGGGTCTATTTGTACTAGCATGAGGATATTTGCCTGATCTCTTCATAAGGACGTCTGACTCGAATCTATCAGGGTATCCGCATGTATCAGTGCTTCAAATTTAAAGTGCACCTATTATGCTTTTTCAAATATTACCTTTCATGTAGTGTGATGTGTATGTAGCTGTTTGTGAATGTTAAGTCTGCAATCAAATCAAAGCGCACGACAAACGGAGTAAACGACTCCCAAAAGAAGGGATCAATTTTGAACAGCTGAAACGAGTCGTTAGTGATTCCAGACTTTACTAACCTACGTAGGTTTGTCACAAAAAGCCCCGCCTCTGGTCTTCATCGGCTGCTCACTGACAGCGCTAGACCGATCACAACAGACTGGGACATCTGACCAATCAGAGCAGAGTATGCTCTCTGAAAGGAGGAGTTTAGAACGAATCTTTAGAACGAATCATTTAACGAGTCGTTTGTGACACTGTGTGGGGGAGGTTTAAATGATGAGTACGTTAAAGTGTTTTTGACCTCGGATGTGTGTAAATATATTGTATGAGACCTTTAAAACAAAATTAGGCACATTTCAAATCCATAATAGGAGCGCTTTAACACTTTTATACCATATTCAAGATATTTCCAGAAAGAAATTTAATCATGGGACATACATCAGCTATAACGGATTGTGTTCATGCATAGACATTCTTTTCTGGGTTGACGTAAACTATAGCAGGAAACCTTCTACAGAGGGAGATGGGAGACCAGAGCAAATATCCTTTCTACATTACCATTTACTCCAACAGTGAAAGAAAAAAAAAATCAAGTATTTTCTTTCTATGACTTCCCAAGAGAGGGGAAAAAAAACTATAGAGAGATGGATTACGGTAAACAGAAGAGAACATTTACCATCACGCCCTCAGCAGCTGTATTAGAAACCCCCTCGCAGCAGTGCTTACTAGGTTGTTTGTTTTTTTGTAATTTAATGCCAGAGTAATGTATCAAGTAGTGTTATAAATATATAGAAACAAATGTATTTAAAAAAAACCTATTCTATTTTGTAATATTACTATTGCACTGAATAATACGTAGTAATAACAATAATATAATAAAACATTTTTATTTGGTAATATATATATATATATATATATATATATATATATATATATATATATATAAATAAATTTACTTAATGACTTAACTGACTTAATTCATGTTTTACGCTTTAGAACTTTGTCAGAAGACTGGAGGAAGACTTCGGTTATTTTTTCTAAAATTCACTTCTCATTACCAATCAGATGAAATGCTGTAAACCCGTGCGCATGTAAACGTTTGCGTGTGTCGTGTGTAAACGCACGTTATATGCGACTCAAACTCACAGCACAGACAGAGGTTGGTGTGGAGCACTGTTTCCTGTGGACCGAGCTGCTCTAAAACACAGATGAGCCGCGCACACGAGCTCCGAGCGCAACACGGTCAGGTAGGTTCACCATCTCGACCATGAACGAGCAAAAATAAAATCTAAATCTTCTCTACCGTGTCGGTTCGGTTGCATTTATAAGACCTTTGAAACTTATTTTCACACCGAGGAATTTAAGACTTAAGGATCCTCGGACACCTTTGTCTATGTTTACGAACAGAAACAAGGACCGATGAAACGTCTTTAAGCTAGGCTGAAACTGAAACCTGACTGAAGATGAAGTTAAGAACGAGGATACAAGACTCGTGTCTGTATATTCAGTGGTCATGGTCAAATCTTTGAAAGAATCCAAATACAAAAAAATGAATTTCTCACTGCATTTGTACTGAACATGCCACAGGCAAATGTTATTACATCACAAAATACAAGAGCCAATCAGGATCGATATGCAAATGAACGTCTACAAAAGGAGCCCCGCTTATGTAGCTGTTTCTAATTTGCATGTTCTGAAAATCTCAAGTTTATAAACAATATCGATTTTGTGATTAATCATGTCAGTATATTGTAGAAAATGTGATGTTTTTTTAAATTAAATTGTGCGATTTTTAAAAAAATTAATTACAAACTAACTGGAAGCGGCTTCATTGTTCAAATTCAAAAAATTTTTTTTTTTTTTTTTTAATCTTTTTTTTTTTTCCTCTTTCTCTTTTTCAGTGTAAACGTATAGCTTGGGAAAGCAAACATGTACAGTATATCATACAGTAAGTGTATGACAGAAATGGGCATACTGTTCACCCCAACTCGATATTTATCCTCAGAACAAATCTTAGCTGGGGTTAAGGAAGCACTTCTTGAAACTATCAGAACATTGTGAGGTGTTTTTTTTTTTTCAGCTCGATCCAACAAAGCCGCAAACGCAGGGATTCCCGGCGGACAGTGCCAATGCCCACATAAGAGGAGGAAATAAATATATGGAGCACAGCTCAAATGTAATTGCCAGACTGCTGGGCAGTGCAGTCACGTTCCAGCCAGGCTGACCGTGGTGTGGTTACGTCTCCATAATGCGATGGTAACATGAGACGGCATTAGTGGGGACAGATCGGATGATGGGACAGATTGGAAAATTGAATGTAAATTGAATGTGGAGGGGACGGTAATGGGCTCCTTCAACCGACACTGTCAGATGAAAAGCAAAATCAAGACTGCTGTCTGGTAACACCATCACAACCGGGGAGGAAAGAATGATGAAAGGATAAAGAATACTGTGTGTGTGTGTGTGTGTGTGTGCACGTGTGTCAAAAAGACAAAAATGACAAGGATGTGTATTTACTGAAGCCTACTTGAGCAAAGGCTGGAAGATGACAGTGATGTTCCTGGCTCCAGGCTTACACAGGAACTTGGTCTCTCCTCCTTCTATCAGGTTATCATCCGCTCCTCCTGAACAGGATAAGAAGGAATTGATTAGTGTGATCAACATATTGAAGAAAATAAAAATAAAAAATATGGATTTTTAAATACATAAACAAAGTCAAGATTATTTTCCCATAACACTCCAGTGGGTCTGCAGTGTGTTATTCCACTTATACCATAAGTATTCCATGTTTAACTTATTAATGAATGACATGGCACACATTCGAACAGTTTGTACAGTCTGTAAAGGATTAGCGCAGAGGTTGGGGTTTTTTTTTAGATTGTTGGAGCCAAAAATTTCAACAAATTTTTTTTTCATTTGCGATGCAACTTTCTTTTGCAATTTTTTGTGCTTAATTTTTGCAGAAAGCTGAATTTGTGAAATCATAATCGCAGGAAGCAGTTTTGCGTGCTCTTTCACAGTGATGTTTTTTGGTAAACCAGACCTTTTAGCTGCACTAGTGTTCGACGCATGGCTTTGGGATGACATCACATGACGCGTCTTAGCCAGAATCTGCGGTAATTTTATTAAAAATTTGCACGCTCCTCCGAATATTACGGAGCTTGCTTGATTTTGTATTAAGGGACTGGTTGTAGTAATATTTAATGTTGCAGAGCGTCCGAGAGACAAGTTACTTCCTCTTCTCATTTACAGCTACGATACACCGCCAATCCAGCGCCTCTCTCTCTCTCTCTCTCTCTCGCTCTCTCTCACACACACACACAATAGCGTAGCCTGTATTTCTACAGAGAGAACAGAAAGTGTAACCGAAACATTCCATAAATGTTAAATATCTCCTGACCAAAAAAACCATTAAAAACGTCAATGATAAGAACTATTGCGTTTTTATTATGCGTCTTCGATTATGTGGAGCGTCCGACATACAGTACAAGTCCCTGTGTATGAGCGATTACTATAGAAACAGTAACGTATTAAAACGAGCATGTCATTATAAAAGTTATCCTTCATGTTACAGCTGAAACTACCTGGGCTGGTACATGAAAACCAATTTATAACCATTGACCAATCAGATTCGAGCATTCAACTGGACTGTGGTATAAACCTTGATGTCTGGACCTGAGTGGAGGAGAAATAAGACATTATTTTTATTATCCATCCATCCTCAACCGCTTATCCGTAATCGGGTCATGGGGGTAGCAGCTCCAGCAAGGGACCCCAAACTTCCTTTTCTTGAGCCACATTAACCAGCTCTGACTGGGGGATCCCGAGGAGTTCCCAGGTCAATGTGGAAATATAGTCTTTCCACCTAGTCCTGGGTCTTCCCCGAAGGCTCCTCCCATTTGGATGTACCTGGAACACCTCCCTAGGGAGGCACCCAGAAGGCATCCTTACCAGGTGCCCGAACCACCTCAACTGACTCCTTTCAACGCAAAGGAGCAGCAGCTCTACTCGGAGTTCCTCTCGGATAGCCGAGCTTCTCACCGTATCCCTAAGAGAGAGGCCAACCACCCTTCTGAAAAAACCCATTTCGGCCGCTTGTACCCGCGATCTAGTTCTTTCAGTCACTACCCAGCCTTCATGACCATATGTGAGGGTAGGAACGAAAATTGCCCAGTAGATCGAGAGTTTTGCCTTCCAACTCAACTCTCTTTTAGTCACAACGGTACGGTAAAGCGATTGCAAATCCGCTCTCGCAGCTTCGATTCTCTGGCCAATTTCCCGCTCCAATGTCCCCTCACTCGTGATAAAGACCCCGAGGTACTTGAACTTCTTCACTTGGGTTATGTTCTCATTCCCTACCCGGAGTAGACACTCCATCAGTTTCCTACTGAGAACCATGGCCTCAGATTTAGAGGTGCTAATCCTCATTCCAGCCGCTTCAAACTCGGCTGCGAACCGATCCAATGAGTGCTGGAGGTCACGGACCGTTGATGCCATCAGGACCACATCATCTGCAAAAAGCAGCGATGAGATCCTTAGGTCACCAAACCACAACCCCTCCCCACCATGACTACGCCTCGATATCCTGTCCATGAATATCACAAACAGGATTGGTGACAAAGCGCAGCCCTGGCGAAGACCAACCACCACCTGGAACAAGTCCGACCTTTTGCCGAGCATCCGGACACAGCTCTCGCTTTGGGCGTACAGCGATTGGATAGCCCTAAGAAGGGAACCTCTCACCCCATACTCCCTCAGCACCTCCCACAGTAGACTCCTGGGGACCCGGTCATACGCCTTCTCCAGATCCACAAAACACATGTAGACTGGATGGGTATACTCCTAGGACCCTTCCAAGATCTTTGCGAGAGTACAGAGCTGGTCCGTTGTTCCACGACCAGGACGGAATCCGCCTTAAATTCGGCAGAATTTTTATTATTATTATTATTATAATTATTATTATTATTATTATTACTATTACTACTACCACTGAGAGAGATAAACTAAAACGAAGATAGAACAGCTGTCCAATTAGGATCTTTACTAAATAAATAACCTCCAGGTTAGTAAATTTATCCAGACAGCCAGTTAGTGCATGTGTGTGTGTGGCCCCGAGTGACCACGTGCACACCCCGCATTAACAGGGTTAATAAGAAAATCACGGCTGTATAAGTCAGTCATCTTGACAGCGGGTTTAGAGAAACTGGTCGAGCTGCAGTGCTTATTACCTCCACTCATCCACATGATCAATATCATTGTCTCGAGGGGTATCGCGTGTGGGGTCAATAAAAAAATAAAAATAAAATAAAAATCCCTAACGACGGCGAGTGAGAGTTTGTGTACGGACCAGCGGCTCGCTGGTTATAAATAACAACGCCCTGATGTCTCTTCTCTCATACGGTCTCAATGTTCTTCACAACACTGAAACACACGTGATCATGTGACTTCTTACAGGGAATGTATCCAGAGGTGGTTGTTATGGCATTGCTATGTGGTTGCTAGGATGTTGCATTTGCTACTCAGTTAGTAGCTGGTTGTTTTTACAACTGGTTGCTAGGGTGTTTCTAGGTGGTTGCTAGGATGTTGCTAGGGTGGTTCTAGGTGGCTGCTGGTCAGTTAGGAGCTGGTTGTTATGATATTACAAACTGGTTGCCAGGGTGTTGCCACACATCATTGCTATGGTATTCCAGCTGGTTGAAAGAAAGTTGCTAGGTGGTTGCCAGGGTGTTGCAGGCTGACGCTCCGGGATGTTGTTGATATGTTATCCTCCATGGTTAGTAGGGTGTTGCTAAGTGGTTGCTATGGTATCCCAGAGTGTAGCAATGTGGTAGTCAAGTGGGTGCTACTCAGTTAGTACCTGGTTGTTATGTTATTCCAACTGGTTGCTAGGGTGTAACTGTGGACTCTCCAGGTGGTTGCTATGGTATTCCATGTCATTTTGAGTGTTTTTTATTATTATTATTATTATTATTATTATTTTATCATCATCGCATACGATTTGCCAATTTTATGAAGCCTTACACATTAATTGTTTTATTTGTGTTTAAAAAATATAAATAAATAGTTTTGCCCCAAGAGTGCGCAAACTTTTACACTCGTACTTACGCCAGGTCGAGTGTGGAGTACAATCATAAGGCTCTTACAGTCAGGTTATTGTATGAAGTGAAACACAACCACTGCAGCTGGAACCCACACAATCACTTCAGCATTCATATTCATATAAGAGCATAAAGTTCCTGATAGTCTCTCTCACACACACACACGAGAACATCAGACTGAAACGTGTGAAACTTCTTTTCATCCCCTGCTTCTTTTCTCATTTAAGCAAAGACAACAGAACCTTTAGCCTTACTAAAAGCTTTCACACGGAATTTCTTTTACCCGTGAAATTTATTTCTATAGAGATGATTCGAGCTGCTAAGTGGAAATGGAGCCCACGTTCCAATTTTCCTTCCTCCTCCGCTCTTTCCTTCATTTTCTCTCTGATGCCAATTCAATTAAGACTCAATTACACCTCCTAAACAAAAGCTGCTGCCACACACAATCAGAGAGAGAGAGAGAAAGAAAAGAGAAAAGAGAGAGAGACAGCCACAAAGAAGAGCAAAAAAAGGCAGCCACAGAGACAAATAGACCGAGTGAGAGAGAACAAGCTGAGAGAGACAGATATCCACACAGAGAGAGACAAACAGATAGTGCCAGAGAGCAAGAGAGAGAAGAGAGGTAGACAGAAAGTGAGAGATGGAGAAGCTCAAAATCAGAGAGAGAGAGAGAGAGTGAGAGAGAGAGAGTGAGAGAGAGAGAGAGAGAGGGAGAGAGAGAGAGATTGACAGGGGTGGGAAAGAGAGAGAAACAGAAAGGCAGACAGAAAAAGAAAAACAGAGAGAGAAAGACAGTGAGACAGACAGAGAGAGAGACAGAGAGAGAGACTGAGAGAAATTAAAACAGACTTACAAAGACAGTGAGACAGACAGAGATACAGAGAGAGAGAGACAGAGAAAGTAAAACAGACTTACAAAGACAGTGAAACACGGACAGAGAGAGAGAAAGAGAGAGAGAGAGAGACAGAGACACAGTGAGAGAGAGAGAGACAGTGAGAGAGCGAGAGAGAGAGAGAGAGAGAGACAATGAGACAGACAGAGAGAGACAGCAAGACAGGGAGACAGAAAGTAAAACAGACTTACAAAGACAGTGAGACAGACAGAGAGAGAGAGAGAGTGAGAGACAGAGAGACAGAGAGAGACAGAGACAGAGAGAGAGTGAGAGAGAGAGAGAGAGAGAGAGAGAGAGAGACAAAGAGACAGAAAGTAAAACAGACTTACAAAGACAGTGAGACAGACAGAGAAAGAGAGACAGTGAGAGAGAGACAGAGAGAGAGAGACAGCGAGACAAAGTAAAACAGACTTACAAAGACAGTGAGACAGACAGAGAGAGAGAGAGAGAGAGAGAGAGTGAGAGACAGTGAGAGACAGAGAGAGAGATTATGTAAAGCAATCATAAATAAAGCAATCATCATGTATATAAAAGCGTGAAAGGAAAACAGCAGAAGAGTGATTCAGGATTGAAGCAGCGTCTCTTTGAATTAATTTTAGTGGTGATGTGGGACAACAAGGGAAAGGTCAGGCAGTAAATTACACAGAGAGACACAGAGACTGACAGAGAGACAGAGTGGCCTGTGATTGGAGTAATAATGAAAGCACCTGTGTGGGTGAGACTCGCATTTCCAACAGTTTCAGCAGACGAACACATTTGCAAACACATTTGTAATACGTTCACCTCGGTCACACACCAAAACATTCATTAACGTCTGTCTGGGTGTGTTTGCACTTCCTGTCAACATGAGAAGCTTTGTGTGTTGGGCACTTGTGTACCTTCTGCGTAATCTACGTGTGTGTGAGTGTGTGTGTGTGCACGCTAAGAGCCTCTCCCCTGTTGCAGTGACTGATCTGGGATTAGAGGCGAGGGCGTGTCTGCAGCGGGGGCTATCTGAATGTGGAAATGAAGTGTAGTGCACATAACTCGGGCAAATCCAGCCCTCGCACGCTCGCCTCTTCCCGGCCCGCCCGTGTACAATCAAACCAGCCGCTGACTTAGTGAAATTGCATTAGCCACACTTCCCCGGGTTTGATTAGAAACGGGTTGATCTGCAAGGTATTCGGGCCTGCTACGATGGAGAAGAAAGAGCGAGCGAGCGAGAGAGAGAGAGAGAGAGCGAGCAAGAGCGCGAGACGGAGAGCGAGAGAGAGAGAGAGGAGACGTTCGACATCTTCAATAGCACCAACCGTCCCTGTGGATTCAGCTACGTTTACTGTGTGTGCGCTTGTCTTTTCTTTCTTGTAGCGATTATAGTGCGTCTGTGTGATACATCTGAAGTATAAAAAGAGCGCGTTCATTCGTAGCGTAAGGAACATCTGACTCTCTCACACACACACACACACACACACACACACACTTGGAGAAAAGAATGTAACTGTGATAGATCTGGATCTGTACCCGTTTAGTGCTCCAGATAATCCTACTTCATAAGGGAAGTGGCGAATTCAAACCCCAGCACTGGCCTTGAGCAAAGCCTTAACCCTCATCTGCTCAGTTGTATGAATGAGATGAACGCACGTCCGCCAAATGTCGTGAATGCATTCAGATTTACGCTGAACTCAGAACCGGGAAGTCAGGAGTCATTCTATCAAAACCTCGGTCTGTTCAAGCTACAAAGTCGGAATTATACATTAAAAATAAAGAAGAAGAAGTGACGCTACTGTGATGCTGTGAGCGGCCATTTTGACTGCTCGACGGCCAAGTCGAGGGGGCGTTTACTTTACTTTGATTTTTCCTAACTGGATATCTAGATGGAAATTGAGTCACTACTTTTTTTGCCAGCTGTCAAACTGGAGTGGGTGTGGCCTAAACCGGAACGGGTTTGCGTTTCTTCTCCCCCCGCCCCAGCCCCACATGAGTTCATCAACGGTAACTAGAGATCAGCGTTTTTGGTTTTGTTTGTACCTAGATGTCTGCGACAACAAATTTCATCGTGTCTGTTTCCCAATACATAAACAAGCTTAGATGAATTAAACTTCGATGAATTGAATCCATCCTGCCACAACGCTCATTCATGTTAATGTATGTGGTCTCCTTCTGTCCAGCTTGGTCTATTTTTGTCCAGCTTGACCACTTGGGTGACTTATTTATTTATTTATTATTATTTATACCCCCCCCCGATGTCCTGTGGAATTACAATCCCGATGCACACCTTTAATCCACACTCAACGCTCTGGGATAATTTCTCACCAGCTTTCTTAAAAATAAAAACATAAATAAAAAGGAATAGTCCACCTTCTAGTCATATTTGTATTAAGTTACATCCTAACACACACACACACACACACACACACACACAGTCCAAGGCCTCTAGATTTTTTTTCCAGCATCTCCAGTGTGATGAACAACAGAGCTGGCACTTAAAAGGTAAAAGGCAATTTAGTGCATTCAGGCAACACACTCCACAACCCACAACCAGCTGCCAAGTCTTCTCAGCATAAAGTTCAACAGGTGTGCACACACAAAACTGTGTGTGTGTGTGTGTAAGCAGCCAATGCTTTTGGGCAGAAACCCGCTGCTCTAATAAGACCAGGCCAACTCAATAATTCATGGAGTCCCCACCGTCTGGTTCCAAATCTGCTGCCATGTCTTCATGTATGATTGGCTCCTAATGAGCTACGTCTATTATTCAAATGAATTGGAAGGGATAATATTCCAGCCGGCGCCAGCAGACAGCCAAGGCCAAGCAGGGAACAGGTTGACAATTGCTGCAGAATGATAAATAAATAAATACAAATTAATATGTAAATGCAGCCAATCGAGGTGAATGAATTATTGAGCGTGGAGCGCCGAGACAATAATGCCAGCGCTTTGAAGATGACGGAAATCAAAGCTCCGGGTTATATCGCTCCGGTGCAGTATATCATTTGTTAATCATTATCGCACTAATAACAGAAAATATACTTGTTATTGTGTTTTGCGAGCCCTTGGCTCGACCTCCAGCGATAATATTAGTAAAATTACAGCGTTACTTCCTTCCAATTTCTCCCCCAATCCGGTCACACCAGCCAGCTCTCTGCTAGCTCACGGCTAACGCGTCTTTTCAAACTGCTGCTCGCTCTCTAACACAAAGCACTGTGACACGCTCGGAGGAAAGCGCTATCCGCCGTCTTCCACATACATGAGCTCACACATGGACACGACTGGTTAGTGGAGAGCGAGTATGCCCCTCCTATCCAGACGTCACGGCCAATTTCTGCGACTCCTAGCAGTTTGTTGTGTTATATTGCGAGGCAAGTCGCGATCAGAACGTGTAGCAATTAGGGCTGGGAATCATTAAGATAGCGTACAAATCTGAAATGTTGACTTTGATCTTTTTTGTTGTTTCTTTTAATAACCTTTGTTGTAATTGTAACATGTTTGCAAGGACAAAAATGTTTTGTTTTTTTTTTTTAAAGTGAAGCTGAGACGATTCACCACTCTGCTGTTTAAAATATATCCAAACAAAATAAAGCTTTTCCCCATGATTACTATCGCTCACCACGTCTTCGTTTGACTCGTTTCACAAAGCTAAATAAAAGCCTCCATTCAAAATCAAACACTTACTCCACTAAACACTTCTTTCTCAAATCAGCCACGGGCGCCCACAGCAGTTAAGCTGCTCTCAACAGCCCTCTGATTTGGTGTGTGTGTGTGTGTGTGTGTGTGTATGTGTGCACGAAGGTGGTCTATCCGTTTCCCCCACCCAGCCACCATCATCCTCTCCCTCCATTCTTTCTCCCTCCAATCACCTCAACACAGATTAAAGGTAAACATGCCTGTGACAGCTGCAATGACAGCCTCGCTGCTGATTAAAATTAGCACAGGTTGGAAAACACACACACACACACACACACACACACACACACACCCTTTTCTTCAGTACTTGATTAGGTGTGTGCCCTCTGTCAAATAACAGCAAAGGCAACCCAACCTCCTATTTACATAGAGAACAGCACAAAAGACTGAACAAACTGCCCCCTTTCACACAGTGATTACAAAATAATGCGCCATTATTCCCATTTATTGGCACCCTGCATAAAAACGAGCAAAAATGTTGGTGTAAAATAAACACCACACACAATTTATACACAACACTTACTACTTATCTTTTTCTTTAAAAATAAATAACTATCATAAGAAATTCATTTCTTTTTTTAAATAATAGTAGTAGATCATTGATGCTTCGGGGCCGATGTTGTACATGGTGGTTCCGGGCTTGGTGAATTAACCTAGGTACCTGGATTTTCCAGCCTCTGCGAGAAGGTCCGAACTTGCCCAGAGATAAAAAGGTTTTCAAACAAGATGATGAGCCAAACAGTTTAAAGAATGTTTTCCCAAAACAGATCAAAATGGTTTGCTCTTTGGTTTTTCGCACCGCACCGAGATAAAAAAAAAAAAAAAAACCAAAACATATCAAACGACGGGGGCTAAAGACGTTCTCGTAAAACTCCTTCCTTCATCGCTGAGAAATACAACAAAAGAAAAATAAAAATCATATAAACCTTTACAGAGCGTGGGCAGAAATCGCAAGAATTACCTGAACACGGAGATCACGCATGCGGGGCTCAATCCATCCATCCATTTTCCATGCCACTTATCCTACAGAGGGTCGCGGGGAGCCTATCACAGAAGACTCCGGGAACAAGGTACGGGACACCCTGGACGAGATGCCAACACATCGCAGGGCACAATATCACACGCTACAGACAATTTAGAAATGCCAATCAGCCTACAACGCATGTCTTTGGACTGGGGGACGAAACTGGGTTGCCTGGAAGAAACCCCAAAAGCACACAAACTCCGCACTCACAAGACGGAGTCAGTAATCGAACCTCCAACCCCGGAGGTGCGTTCATTGAAAACATTTTGTGTGTCAGATCCAGAGCTTATGATCCCTTTCTGTTTTTTGGCAAAGCACATGACTGCATATAGTGGGTGACATTGGTTGTGCGAACAAAGTTGTCATCGCTTATATTGTAATTTCAAACTGCTGCTTTAACATTTTTTCCCACGTCCAAAGCTCCAGATTTGATAAGCATGTATTTGATTAATGTCATTTCTGTATAATTAGCATAGGCCAATCCTAAATCATGACCCATCATGACTTCGGGGGGTTTCTTTCCCTGTGAAATGTAGAAATGTGAAGCCGCCAGTGTCCCATATACGGCGTGGACATCTGCGTGAAGTGGAGCTGCGTTATCAAGGTCCCGCCCAAACTCCCGAGAAATAAAGCACAAGCACACACCCCAGAACTGATTATGTCAGTGTGAAATAAACAGTTAAAGATCCGGTCTCCTTCCCAAGAAATTCTGAAAAAAGTCCGCCTCAGTAACTTCTTGATTGAGAGCTTCTCTGAGTGAAGTAGTCACCCCCCGTTGTTTTTATAGCATCAAATAACTAACTAAAATCAAACGTGATAAACACCTAAAATGACAGAATCCATCTTTGGAAAAAACTGACTTGTAATTTGATTGTTTAGTTTGTCTCATGTCCCATTAGATGATATGGAGAGGGTGGGGTTTATGACCGTTACTGAATCCAGCCACCTGGGGGTAATCCAAACGTTTCGACTTGACTTTCCAGGACTTGTGCGGCACGCTTGGTATTAATATAATCCCAATGTGCAATTTTTGTCCATATCACGCCATCCCATCACCTATACATCCAAGCAACACAGATCTCCTTGCTAAGCAAGCATCAAGACATCATCGCTGTCCTTTCTTCTGTATTTACACCACCCATCAATACGCGCTGTCATGTCCGTGTGTTATTTTCTCCTCAGTCCATTTCAGACGATCAGGTACCATCATCCAATCTGCTCTGTGATGAGATCTTGCTCTGGATTCCGCTAGCGACAGTCAGCATCGATATGAAGAGAATAAAAACAAACCCGACACAATCAGAGCCGTAATGTCGCCGAGTTAATCATCATCCACGGCAATAAAATTTACAGTCGAACAAACGGAGCAAGGAACAACGGACCGGGCCACTCACCATCTGCATCACCGACGACTCCGCCGGTTCCGAATCAAGACGCACGTATGCCTCAACTTAATATTCGATTTTAATGGAAGATTAGCAAAATGCAAATATCAGGTTTCTCAATTCCTAAAAGATAAACAATTTGAAATGAATGTCGCCCCGCCTCCCCTCAAATACACCAGCTTTATCGTTTCCCTCGATTTCTCTCTGCAGGCTGAAACTCTCAGAACTATCTAGCTTAAAATAAATCAATAAAAGTCATCAAAATTCTTTAAAACAGATTTATAACGTGTGTGTGTGCCACTACAGACTGGACCAAAGCCTCGTTTTGAGCATCATGTGAATTCATGTGATTGCAGATTATAGCCTAACAATTATGCCTGGAGAAAAAAGGTTAGAATATATCAATAATATACCATTAATTAGGATCTGGCTAGTTTTGCATTTTTCTGGCCCTGAAATAAGCTCCACCCCCAGATAGAGAAACACAGTAGCTATGTAATAGGAAACAACAAGCATGTGCGTTCAAATGAAGGGGGAGTGGTTGGGTTTAACACGTACACCTCACTGCAAAATGAAAAGTCCATGTTGTGGAGGTAGACCTGAAGCAGCTCCTTACAGACAGGGGGGAAGTTGGGCGGAGTCGAGACAAAAGTCCAGGCGATGGAAGGTGTTTCAAGTTCTACAGCTTTGTGTGGGTTCTTTTAAGAGGAGTTGGATCAAGTACAGATCCGCCCCCTGGACTTTTGGTTCTGTAGCAAGGACTATCTCAGGCTTGGTTGAGGAAGGCTAGTCTCTTTCCCCCATTGTAATTCCCCTTGCAGGCAGCAGAGGGCTTAATAAATTACAAACTGCTCCTCTAAAATAATGTAATCAAATGCCCAAAATGGTCTGAGCTGTTGAGAGCTGCATTCAAAAAATGCTTCAGTGAGCGGGAGAGTGTGTGTGTGTGTGTGTGTGTGTGTGTGTGTGTGTGTGTGTGTTTGTGTGTGTGTTGTCTAAGAGTGAGCACAATTTTCAAAGTCAATCAGCAACCATTGTATCCTGAGAAACCTTCACGAGCGTCTCTGCCACACCTCCTTTCCGAGGCAAACTGGTGACCCTTTCTTCTTTTATCATTTTCCGGGCTCGTCATTTGCCGCCGAAAAGCGTTGTGATTGTGTGCCGTTTATGCCAACAATTACTGTCTAACAATGCTTTCTGTCCCGCTCTTCTCTTTATTTCACTTTCTCTCAGAAAGGCTTGATTGCACACTGTCTCTAGCCTTCATCAACAGATAGAGGAGCCTGGGAAACATCAATGCACCAATCCCGAGGCCAACTGTTGGAAGATGTGGATCAATCAAATCTCAAACAAAAGGTAGAATGAGAAAGAGAGAGGGAAAGATTTTATGGCCTCGCTGCAGGAGCTCCAGCACCACCAAGTATTATGGAGCAGCTGCAGGAGCAAAACACACACCAAGAGACTGAAATAAACCACAAACAAAGCTGGTATTTTCAATCTAATTAACTCTTAAATAAAGAACAGATCACCCCCAGTGGTACACAGATGCATAAATACAGGATCCAAGAGCCAACAATGCACTCTCCCTTCTCTCACAAATCATCCCTAGTGAATCAAGACACATCACAATCAGCCACACAGACAATGACGATGTTTACACGGACAGCAGTAATCCAATTATTGACCTTATCCTGAAGAAGACGTTTAATATTCTGATTAAGGGGTTTACATGAAGTCGCTTTCAGAATATTCCTTTCATGTTCCCGTTTTGCATGTTATAGAACATAGTTAGATTAACAGCACACATCATTATGTCACCGTGCCACGCCGTCCGACGTTCACTCCAGAATTTGACGTATCAACATACAGTTGGTCTTCGTTATGGTACCGTATACAGTTTTGGGTGTTTTTATTTTTAATTGTACGAACGATTTAAGTGCAGTTAATCATTATTTGTCATGCTGTATTATTTGTCTCAAACCGCATACTTACCTTCTATATAGTAGCTGGGATACATGTATTTCTCCTCCTCCTACGTACGTGTCCTGTCACAAAATGCAGTGAAAACTCTCAGACGACCTCAATAGTGTGATTACGGTGTGTACATGTCTATAACGCATAACGATAACGTGACTAAAACAGTGATACTCCACATGTCTTAATTCCATTTGTGTTTACGTCGAGTATAATTAATTAATTACTTAATCAATTTGTATAGCGCTTTTTACAATGGACATTGTCTCAAAGCAGCTTTACAGAAATATCATTTTTACATTTACATTTGACTTACAAATGAGTGCACACTCACACACCAATGGTAGCAGAGCTGCATGCAAGGTGCTAGCTTGCCATCGGGGGCAACTTAGGGTTCAGTGTCTTGCCCAAGGACACTTCGGCATGGGATCACCCGGGCCGGGATTCGAACCACCAACCCTACGATTAGTGGATTAGTGGACAACCCGCTCTACCGCCTGAGCCACAGCCGCCCGAGTATGAGTTTAGTCGGATTAAGGTCATCAATAATCTCTGTTTACATGATAGTTTCTTAATCAGACTATCGTCTTAATCGGGATAATATTGGATTATTGTTGTCCATGTAAATGTACCGAGTAATGATTTAAGAGCACGGCGGAAAACAGGGGTGTGTAAGAGGAGTGGCACGTGAACCTACCCGTCCTTACAGACTTATCTTTACACCCTGTAACAATCTAGAATATCAAAAGGGAGCTTCCGCCTGGTACACCAGCTAAACCTTAGCATCCACAGACACTGGGGTTAGAACTTAAAGGACCAAGCACAGACTGTGTCTTCAGGACTAGTCGGACTGTTCCATTTGACAAGTGCCATCACTACACGCTACACTATGGACAACAAGGTCATCAGGTCGCTATGTGCACGACTGAGCACATCAGTCCGATGATTGGTGAGAAGCCTATAGCGCCACCAAGCGGTCACAACTGTCTCAAAGTTTCACTACTGAGACAAATTAAACAGAAAAGCGTTCATCCAGAGATCATGAGTTTGCCTTCCGTGTCTGGGAGTCCTTGTTTAAATGGTTCTCCTGTCAATCACAGAGACACTTGCAATTGCAAGCGTCGGCCAGCTCGCTCGTGAACGTGGAAAAAGGAGGCTAACGCTTTCCTCAGCCCCATAGAAATAGTAGTACGTCATGGAGGTAAGCATAATCATGTGAGTTGAGAAGTTAGCATCAGTTTGTCTTTATTGCTTGTGATATGTGCCATTTCTGTTAAAACTGCTGACCCACGATACAATAAATATTGACAAAAGATAGAAAACGAGCAAGGATGGAGGGAGGGAGTGAACTCTGGGCCGTACGTTTTTAACTCCGCACGGCCATTTAATTCTCATGCAATTATTGACTTTTCTGCAGACAAAGTTCAATTTCATTTCAGGCACCAATTATTTATATGATAAATCATAATAGTGAGGTTAGCGCAAGTCAGGTATTGATCGACTTGTTCCCAGCTGATCTGCCTTTTTTCCCCTTTTATCACACACGATGTGAAAATGATCAAGCGCGCTATACCAACTACTGTACGCTTCTTTTATAGTCTGTAGGGAGGGACTGCATATCTGGCCACATTGTATAGAGCTCATAAGACATATTTATTATACGAAGAAAATGAACGACTAGGGCAAATCAATATTCGCTGGACAATATGCACAATAAGCACATTTGGAAGAAATCATGGAAAATATGGCCTTTGATCTCTTTTTCAGTTAAATCAGATTTTCACTATCCATCAGTTACACAACATTCTCATTAATAGCTCGTATACACGGATCTGCCATAACATTAAAACCACCTGACTAATATCGTGTAGGTCCTCCTTTTGCACGGACTCTACAAGACCTCTGAAGGTGTGCTTTCACACCTTGGTCACCAAGACGTTAGCAGCAGATCCTCTAAGTTGCGAAGTAGGATCAGACTTGTTTGTCCAGAACATCCCACAGATGCTGGATTGGATTGAGATGGGGGAATTTAGACGCCGAGTCAACACCTTGAACTCTTTGTCATGTTCCTCAAACCGTTCCTGAACAGTTTTGGCAGTGTGACAGGGAGCATTATCCTGCTGAAAGAGACCACTGACATTAGACAACACCGTTGACATGAAGGTGTGTACTTGGTGTACAATAATGTTTAGGTAGGCGGTATGTCTCCAAGTAACATCCATGTGAATGTCAAGGTTTCCCCAGCACTTTCAGTGGTGGACAGGGCTCAGCATGGGCTCTCTGCAGCTACGCAGCCTCATACACAGCAAGCTGTGATGCACTGTGTGTTCTGACTCCTTTCTATTGTAGCCAGCGTTAACTTTTTCAGCAGTTTGTGCTACAGTAGCTTTTCTGTAGGATCGGACCAGACACCCAACAAGACCTGTAGTTTTGGAGACGCTCTGACCCGGTCGTCTAGCCATCACAATCTGTCCCTCGTCAAAGTCGCTCAGATTCTTACGCTTGCCCATTTTCCCTGCTTCCAACACGTCAACTTCGAGACCTGACTGTTCACTTGCCACCTAATAAATATATCCCACCCCTCGACATGTGCCACTGCAACGGGATAATAAATCTTATTCATGACACCTCTCCGT
Organism: Noturus placidus; assembly: GCA_022414735.1. NCBI lineage: Eukaryota > Metazoa > Chordata > Actinopteri > Siluriformes > Ictaluridae > Noturus > Noturus placidus. Next base: position 134,040 of record JAFFST010046230.1, on the reverse strand, counting down.
GGTATTAATCTTATGGCCGATCAGCATAAGGCTTAAATTCAAGCAATTCCCACCTAATCAACACAACCTGATGTTGAACAAAGTCTAAGTGTTGTGGATCCTTCACTACTGAGCTTTTAAGCAGTTCCTGACCTTCACAACACACCAGGAAATGTTCAGAAAAATATGCTCAAGCATTCCCCATGATCCTGAAGTTCAAGTGGTGTAGAAAAGTGATCGAAAGATGGGATGCTCAAGCATTTCTATCACCATGAAAAAACGTCTACAGACAGACCCTCCGCATGCTCTTCCTAATCTCTCTATTAAATTTTACATCACACACACACACACCCATTTCTGCCGGTGAGACACTTTTCCATTTGCACCTCTCTTGCTCCACTATGCTTCACAAGACTGACAGAAAACATCGCTTGCTCTCCTGCGGACCATTCTCTCGATCCGCCGAACACAATCTCCCTTCTCTCCGGGGAACGGAGCTATTATGCATAAACAAGATTGTTAATACAGAGTTTGTGCTCTGCTTTGCTGTGTTTAACGCTCTCTACAGCTTGAAGTGTGAACTTAATTTATAACCAGCATTTGGAGGAACCAGGAAATGTCAGGTGTTCTGTGACTACCCCAGTTCTGTACCACAGCACCTCTTTATACTACAGCACTACTGACTTCTGGATTCTGATTGATCCATTTCTTTCAGTCGAGGTTTCATGACGTGTTTATTACATACAAGGAGCACAGAAGCGTCACCGCTCTTGCCCTCCAGCACTCTCCGCCTTTCCGTTACGAGCAGCGCCCCGTTCCTCTCGTTAGCTTCATGTGGAGAAATGAGGACCATCCGATCGTTTCTCCTCCATTATCCTGCGTGCTTCAAACCCGAGCGTCACGTCTGGAGTACGGCGTGGGATACGCAGAGGGGAACAGAGATGCAGATGTGCACACATGTTGAGCGGTAATGAACCCTTTGGATTGAAGTTGCGGATTAATTGGACTGTATAACTCATGCTCGAGCTGAGAAGACGGTAATTAAGCTTCAGAGGCTGGTGTGTGTTTTTATAATAACTACCACAGCAGTGTCATCACATAGACCCGGGGGATAAGGAGCGAGAAAGCGAGAAAACGACGGAGAAGAATAAAGGAGGAGAGAGTGACATGACACACACACACACACACACACAATTTCGCCCAGATAGGAACTGATTAAATTCTGCATTATTCATGATGTTGATCTCAAGATGTGTAGATTTTTTTCCCCAGTCATAAGAGCTGATGCGCCACATACACCATATCAATTACAACATGTAACAAAGGCGCAGGAATAACACACCGTTATACAAAATAATCCATCCTGGGATGATGTTATAGGGCCTGACATGAAGCAATGCGTACATCAGCACTATCTGGAGTTAGTCCACTTATACAACAGCCATCTCCTAACGATCACAACATTTTACTTCTTAACGAACACGTCAAAAATTTTAACGGTTCAGTTCAAAGCCCAGCACCTCCAAGCTTCCTCTCTGGGGCCCTTGAGCAAGGCCCATAACCCTCAACTGCTGTTGTATAAAAGTTGTATAAAACATCTATTCTCACAAATAGATATTTATTTGATTCATATTTCATTTAAAAATCTACATTTATACCACATGAAATGACATGAAAGATGTCGGCCTTACAAGCTTCCGATCTGTTTATTCTCATTGTGAGCCTCTAAATGGAAACTTAAGCATTTACATCATCAGCAATGTTCCCGAGCTTCGGCAGCCGCAACTGTGTTGCTTTTCCGCGGTCCTCGAGTTTCCACGTAATCATTTCTCTCTCTTCGACCAGACGTATGCACACCTGCTCCCCCCTCCATGTTGAACATGATTGGCTGTTTGCTCCAAACGTCTGGTTTTTTGTCTCCATAACAATTTTTATTGATTCTCATACACTTTTCAGAGTACAACAAGATATATCAATACAGAATCAACATTTTTACCCTGATAACAGCCCCTCCCACCCGCCCAGGAAAGTGTACATTTGATTAATTTACTTATGATTCATGTTCATGTGATTTAATTACATATGATTCATTTTCATAAATCCATACAGAATCAAACTTTTAACCCAAGTAACCCCCACCCCCCCCAGCAAGATTTATATATGATTCATTTATATATGATTCATTTATATATGATTTATGTGTAATTTTTTTTTACATGTGGTTCATTTACACAGGATTCATTTTCACCCCCCCACAAACGTCTGGTTTTAACACACACACACACGTTGATTAAACCTTGATTCAGGGTTAAAACCTGGGTTGAGTCGAACGAAACCTGTTAACTTTAACCCTAAATCTCAGTCCGTAACTCCAAGTTTGTTCGACTCGCTTCGTGAAACAGGCCTTCCGAGACGATGATTATAAATGTTCCCGTAAAACAGCAGCAGGGTTTTTGTGGGTTGTCTGCTGTACAAGTCAAAAAATGTTGTGCCTTTGTTTGTCCAGCAATCAGACCGCCTGTATTAAAGTAAAAAAACACCGGCTTTTTCAGTCCCACCCCCCAGTGCACAGCTCTACTCTGAACACATGAGAAGTCTGTTTTGAACTTGAAACCGCAACAGTAAATGTGTACTTATCTCTAGATTCGCCTTTAAACATCAACATTAAGTTATCGACTTTTTGACTTTTTGGCTAAGCTGTTCAGAAAGGCCAAGTCTTTGACAACTCTCCCTCTTTCTCGCTCTCTCTCTCTCTCACGCACGTGTCTAGAGTGTCGTTTGGCGAGAAAGCACACGCGGCCGTTCAGTCAGCTCGGCTCTTCCGCTGCGAGCTTAATTAAAGCCAGTGTGAAATGTTTCTCCACCGGTCTCGATTCATATTTCTAATCTACGTCTTCAGAAACCCTTGAATGGCTCTTATGAACGGCAGAACGAAAACAATGACTTTCCACACATCTTCCCGACAGCTCTCGCTAAACTTACTTCACTTTTTAAATGATTCCAGTCCTTCAATCTTCTTTCCCTCTATTCACCTCTCAGACTGAGGCCCGGCACTCGCTTTTATGATGAGCTAAATGAAACGGGGAAATCTCATCTCCTTTATAGAACGCTCCGAGGCACTCGACCGTCCAAATATTTTTCTTCTTCTTCTTCTGTTTCATACTTAAAAAAAGAAAAGAAAAGAAAACGCCAAAGGGGGAAGAAGTGCAGAGTGCAGAGACTACCGTATTTTCCGCACTATAAGGCGCACCTAAAAGCCTTAATTTTTCTCAAAAATCGGCCGTGCGCCTAATAATCCGGTGCGCCTTATATGTGGACTGAGTTCCAAAATCTGTACAAATGTGCGACATTGGTTGGCGTAACAACCGTATGCGCCTTATAACACGGTGCGCCTTATGTATTGGTCAAGTACAGAAATAGACCCCGTAATTGAGACTGCGCCTTATAATCCGGTGCGCCTTATAGTGCGGAACATACGGTATTTGTTGGCTTGTACTAATCATCGCGTTTTGCTTGCTGTTTTCAAGGCGTGGTTGGGACTGACACAAACTAGCAAACACTATTTGGGGAAATATTACTGAATATTAGTTCATATAGCGACACGCGCCACATACTACAGCGCTATTGAATTCTCAAATCTGATTGATCAGAAGTTGATGTTCTGCAGCTCTGACAGTCACAGGAGGACGCGATTAAGAACGGTGTATAATTGTTGCTATGGTGAGGTTTTCTGTAAGGAGATGTTAATGTAACATTTAGGGAAGGCGTCTCCAGCGTCAGCACATTAGAACAGTCAGTCAGACGTAAAGCTCGAACCTAGAGGAAAGCACACTTTGCAATTTCTTTCTATTAAATTTGAGAGAGAGAGAGAGAGAGAGAGAGATTTGCAGCGTTGTGCATTCTGAGATGCTTTTCTGCTCACCACGGTTGTTAAGAGTGTCTATTTGAGTTACTGTAGCCTTTCTGCGATAATAAGAGAGGCTGGTGAGGGAACGTCTGTCTGTGAGAATAAGAACCACCCTTTTTTTGAGAATCTTCCGAAGTCCACGTTTAAAAAGTTAACATTTTTACTCATTAGCAAATTGCTGCGGCGTAAGAGGGGGAAAAAAAAGCCCATAAAGGACGCGCTGCTACAGCAAAATAATCATCTTTGGTGTGTTAAGAGTAACACCGCTTTATTTTCCTATAAAGTACATATATTTTCCAAATGATTTAGAGAGAAGAAAACTTTTTATTATTTAAAAAAACAAACAAACGTCGTTATTTACTGAGAAACATCCGTCTTTAACTCCTCACTCTCACTTTCATAGGTCTCCCCCCGACCAAAAAAAAAAAAAAAAAAAAAAAAAACACACCTCTCTCGCGCTTCATTTCTTATAGGAATTGGGTGCGGGGGGAAAAAATAAAATAAAATAAAAAAAAAGCACAAGCAATGCTGTGGAGCACCGCTGATTGAAACTGCAAGGTCATCCTGACGTGTGTGTGTGTGTGTGTGTGTGTGAGAGAGAGAGAGAGAGAGACTGAGGAGTTGAGACACTCTCTGGGGTGTCTGTCTCACCCCTGCGCATGTGTGTTGGAACAAATAAAAATGGAAAGTGTCAAAAAAGAAACACGAGGAATAGAAGTACGTTCCCGATACATACCAGAGGGCAGCTTTTTCACCTTGAGACCTACATAGACTTTCTCTCCTCCTCTCAGTCAC